>CM023357.1:1990301-2146049 GCA_013282895.1 Eriosoma lanigerum | reverse complement strand
CGTCCAAGACCTAAGTATAAGAAAATGTTAATAATATGTAATAATAATAATAATAAAAGACGCATATAGCGCGTGCAACGAAACCCGAGTATAATAATATTATTATAATACCTACCGGGACGGGCACCGTAGTCGTCGTCGTACTTTTTAATCCGACCGGTGCGGCGTGGGCGCACGCGTGTGCGCGCCAATTGCTCGGGTGATTGATGGGCTGATCGGCCGGCGGGGAGTCGTCGCGAGTCGTACCGTAACCACCTGTGGTTCCATTCAACGCGAATATAAATTTAACAACGACGGAATGATAGAGAAGAAAAAAATAGATAAATAAACTTAAACCCGAACGATTTAAAAGCAAATATTCCGTCATGTTGTGTTTTCGTTGTCCAAGATCATCATCAATAAAAATTTAAGCTACATAAAGAAAATCTATTTTCTACTGAAAAACAACGTAAACTATTATATTATTTTAAGGGACAACAGACAGTCCCTATTTGCTCACATTGGATTAAAAATCTGAGTATAGCATGTTAATAGTATGTATATTCAATTATTATAATTTGTTGTAATCATTTAATAAGGAACATATATCTATTAATAATATTATCGACTAGATCAGGAGTCCGGAACCTTTTCTTATAAACGAGCTTTTTTTTTTCAAAAAGTTACAATATTATGATTTTTAAAGAGCCGAAATTAAGATAAAAAAATATGCTACAGTGTACAACATTGACAGAAAAATGACAATTTATCAGTTAAATATGGTCATTATAGATAAAATATTATTTTATTTTTTTTTAGAAATAAACAACGTGAACCCCATATGGTCATTTTACAGGAATATAATACATCGATTTTTAATTTATACTTTACTAGTTTTTATATTGATGTATACTCCAAAGAACTGCAAATTGTATGCTAATAAGTCGCAGGTTCCCGACAAAAATAATCAACAAAATAATCTATATAATTCATGCCAATATTAAAAATATCGTATGAATTTTTATAGAACAAAACAATAGGGGCTGGCATAAGATGATAAGGGTACGGATGATAAAATCATAGATTATATGAATAGGATAGGACACTCGGCTGTTTTTCAAAATGTAAACAAACAAAAATTCAGCCTCACGTCATAGTGACAATATTTATGAAATAAAATTATTGTACGCTCATTTTACCATAATATTGTACCATTAAATATATTGTTATCAATTATCATATTAGTTTTATATATTAATATCACAGATTAAATAAAACTAATAGGTATTTCATATCATTTATATGTAATAATATAATAATATTATATTTAATCAGTGCTAAATATTTATTATTTTTTCTCATATGTATTTGGTCATATTATTAAAAAATGTATGTCTCGTTAAGTGGTTAACCTGCCGCCAGGCCGAATTTCGGTTTGTTTACATCTATGAGAATTACATTGCTTTAATAGGGAGTGTCCGTTGCATGGTGAAATGTTCCAACTTTACATATTTTCTTCGTGCGTTACTATGACATAACGATATAAAATTGTTTTAAATTTTTCGTACGAAATTCCGTGGTGTCATCTTCGTCCATCAAACATCAGTGCACACGTTTAAGGTAGGTACTGTCGGTACGGAGTTTTAGGCAAAATACCGTCCAAAGACAATAATAATATGATACGTGACATATTTTACTTGTTCATCACGTTAATGATAACGCGGAGAACAGTTTAAGTCACAAAAACATATAATATTATTATTATTATGATTTTTAAATTTTACACTCTTGAGCTATACACGATGTACAGCCGCATTGTTGGCTCGTCAATTGTCAACCCGAGTACAATGACCACACCACATGTTTTTCGTTTCACGTGTGTGTGTGTGTGTGTGTACATCGACCGAGAATTCCATTAGCTTTATAATAATCTATCACGGGGCCAAAAAAATAAATAATCATGCTTCGTCCGGATCTCGGTCGGCAGCGTGGGCCGCGGACCGATGGATTACACGCGCAATCGGATCGCCCCGAAAGTAGAATCGGAACGCCGATTTCAAATGGAATTCAAACGTAGACGGAGTAACAATAATAGTACTTACGCGAGTCGTAGCGCGAGCGCGCGCAATGTACCACCGACGTGATTGTATTTTAAGATCGACACGAAAACGGAAATAATCGTATTTTTCATTTAAAAATCAAACATTATTGTATTTTATAATATAATAATGATCAAGCAAATCGAAGAGTGCCGAACTCGAACACCGTACTAGAAACCAATACGAATAGATAAAAATGTAATAAACAGAAAAATCAAATTAATTTACAATCTATACACAGATATAATATATTCGTGTTACTCGCATAACGGTTTATTTAACGTATAACGTGTGTAGGCACTACGTTATATTTATATATATTATATTTTTATACACAACGAAAAACAGATCAATCAAATATTATTATAATAACATTATATTATACTCCGTTACCCGTTTGTGTGTGTGAATATTATGCGATTAAATATATTAATATGAATCTATTATAGTTTTAATCACGGGCATGTAGGTATAATGTATAATGTATAGTGTATGTTATTTGTTTTTATAAATATTAGCAACCTTGTTGTTTTAATGAATTCGGATGTTCGACAAAAATAAAATAAAATTATCTTCATTCACCGGAGCTACGTTAGCTGCATACCTATATTATTATGTATACCTCGAGGCTATTCCGAAAATTAACATAGTGTAATTTATGAATACCGTTTTAATAAATTATATCTCTAATTTATTGGATAATGATTATTTTGCACCAATATTGGACCCGGAAAATGTATCGTTATTATTTAATCGATATTGATATTTATAATAAAAATAATGTGTATAAAGCTGTTTTAGATTCTGAGCAAAACGAGTATTGGTTTTACAAAGATGTTTTTTTTTATGTATGAATTTTCGGGTAGAAATAGTGGTCTAATTCCCACAAATAGGGTATGCTTTCCGTACCAATTTGCATCTAGTTGATACTTTATTTAGCTTATTTTGACGAAATTGTTTTTAAATATTTTGAATATAGGGACTTGAACATTTTTAAAATATTCTCAGAGATTGTCTACGCACGTGATGAAATTTTGAAACGGATTACCAATATAAAATGATAATGAGTTGCACAGTGCGTAACTCGTTTTTGCTTGAACGAATACAACCCAAATTTCTAAATTATGTTAGTCATATCTTAAAAATTGATTGTTCTTCTCATGTTTATACACATATCCACCAACTTTTTAATTTAGACACTTTAGCTAGTCGTAAGCGTACTCTGTTTTTTGGTTAAATTACTACAGGGGAAAATCGACTCTCATTACTTGTTTTCACAAATTTCTTTTAATGTACCAGCACGGTTTTCCCGACACTGTTCTTTTTTCACTTTCTACTTCTTCAACTAATTACGGCTAAAACGAGGCGCTATATCGTTGTATATATGTCTCTCGAAAATTATAATCCTTCCTTTTCGTTTTAGTAATATATATTTAGTATATATATATATATATGAAAAAAAAATTTAATTTAGTATTTTGTATTTTCGTCCGTAATTGAACTTATCGATTTTTTTTTAATAAAAGACGTATATGGTATATGTTATACACAAATATTGTTATATAATTATTTAGTTTCTTGATATCAGGAACGGCGCTAAGGGGGTGTGATGGTGGGCAGTCGCCCCCCCCCCCCCCGAGAGGTTCTTGCCCTTCTTTCGCCCCCCCCCTAGTTCTCACAGAAATTTATCGTTGTTTAACATAGTCCGAGTAATTGAAAAGAGTAAATAATCATATTTAGGGGCTTACTCGAGCTTATTTAATAGGGAATAAAATTTAGGCAATTTCTTTTCGTCACCACCTATTGTGTTGGTCGTATATTATTATTATTGTGAGTTGCAGTAAATAAACGTAACTCCTCAACCCTCTCCGTTACTACTTCTAAGCAGATAATATTGTGTCGCCAATCCGACGTGAATGCTGTATACGTTCGCCGACCACTATAATAATATTACTTACAATGACTTTTACATTGTTATCATTACCTATGATAAAAATAGAACTATACATTAAACAATCGGGAAATAATAAAATCAAAAAATTGCTTGCCCTTTACCGCCCCCCAAGGAAAAAAATTCTGGCGCCGTCCCTGCTTGATATTATTATTATTATATATTATAGTCTAAAAAAATGTAAAATTTATAAAGTGTAAACGATTTTCATAAAACATAAATGTTTAGATGTATATAATGTTATAATCGAAATAAAACCTAGAGCAGCAAGATCTATAAGAAATAACTGTTTCCATTAATGGTCATTTGACAAAGAAATTAATAATAATATAATATATAAATATATAAACTCAAAAATTATAACTATCGGTCGAATACATATTTTACAATATCGTTAAAATCCGCACACCTTTTGTATAACACCATAATTCTATATTAGGTATAGTTAATAGTGTTATTTTATGTAGACTGTGAGTCTAAGTTCTTTTGTCGGTCAACAAAAAATATGTTATTTTTATTTTTTATCGATCAATATTGCGCAATGAAACGCTGCTAAACGCGTAAATTTACATACTACCGATTTAAAATTATACACGCTACTAATATAATGTGATGCCTACTGGTATATTATTATCATCTGTAATAGGTACCTATTTAAATCGTGAAATATTATGGTGATAATCCGACACAATATTGGAATAGTATTTATACACACGTGTTCGCATTTCGATGCATAATTCGAGGAGTGTTCATGTAGGTACCATAAAAAAAAAATAATAATAATAACACAAATATTTCCGTACACCACATCGTTTAACGTAAGTAATGTAATTTTTTCGAGTTTCTTATCTCAAAACACTATTTCAAACAATTGAAAAAGTGTAAATCAAGTAATTACTGTTAAATCTTTTTTTTTATACACGTACCTTATTGTATCTATATAATCTATACGTGTATAACTGCTACAAATTTTTCATTGAATTCCGTATTCCCGACACAAATCTTGTAGTCCGAAATAATACGTGTTAATTATGTAATAATGTAATTTGTAAATATCTATAACAGTCTATAAAAGATAACTAAAATTATGTTATCACTTGATCATATTTTACACGAAGTAGTAGATAATTCATTCCGATTACAAATAAAATATGGAATAATGATATATATCAGCCTCCCCACGTTTTTATGTAATTTACTGTAGATTACAGGTACAATAAAAATGTTTTAGTACGAAGATACACGCGTTACGATTAAGTAAGACTATCTTGTTGGACCTCGTCGTACACCATTAATGAAATAACTATATTATATGGCTTTCAGTGATAATCCGTTCAATTTTCTCCGAAAGAATTTCCATCAATACGCAATTTATCGGGCAATCGGAGTTCGAATCAACTTCACATTGAACTAGTTTCTCGAGTTTTACATTATTTGTCCACATAATGTATGTACAAAAACATCGTTTATATACTATCATATTACATACACGTAAGTCTCTAAAGTTATAGATGTGTCTACTTGACACAACGATAATATTATTCATTATAGACCTAGATATATTTTACACAACGCACGTTGATCGATTGTTATAGGTACCTATTGGATTTTGAAAACTAATATTAATACAATTTTCAAGCATTCTAAATATTATTATACTGATTAATGTTCTTCTCTCAACCATTGGAGAACAATCGTACATTGATTTTTTCCCGAACACAAAATTATAATATTTTGAATCCCTTTGATACATTTATTTTTATAGAATACTGTATACTTTAATCCTCCATAATTACTAATAATGAACTATTATTACCACGCTTTTTGCCATATTTGAATTTTATGTAGCTCATAATGTAAAATACAAATTCGTATAGAAATCGTAATAAATTGTTTCAAAATACAAGTTTTGGTGTAATTTTGTTCTTTTGAGTTTTATTAACTCTATTGTCTCAAGAAATGCGATTACGATTAAATTCTTACTTACTCGTAAAAAAAAAATTATTCTTCATTTTTAAAAATTTCGTGAGATAAGAAAAAATCTGATCCGATTATAATATTACGTGAATATTATAAAAATACATCACTCTTGAATCGGGAACACATATTCTTTAGCTAAATTTATTATATATTTTGAAAATTAAAATACAATAATCACGAGTGG
The DNA here is from genome assembly GCA_013282895.1 of Eriosoma lanigerum. Classification (NCBI taxonomy): domain Eukaryota; kingdom Metazoa; phylum Arthropoda; class Insecta; order Hemiptera; family Aphididae; genus Eriosoma; species Eriosoma lanigerum. Next base: position 2,139,856 of record CM023357.1, on the reverse strand, counting down.
AATTTATTATTCATATAAAAGGTGTGAAATCATATTTTAATATCTTCATTTAGTTCGACTATATCTCGTGTAATATTAGCATACAATCGGTAGGAAATAATCGTAAATAATACCGCGTAATATTCTGAATGCGGTTCAATGGTCGAAGCCAAAGTATCATCTCAGTTTTTACAATACATATAATATTAATATATATAATTTTCTTTTATATATATTGTTGTTATTATATTTTTAACATTGTGTTTCCGTTTATAAATTATAATGCGGTGACAGATTTTGCACAATAGGTCCAGTGAAACCGGATATAATATAATCAATTGTTAATATATTTTTTTTTTACTTTTTGAATTATTTACGTTGCCGTCTCGACATACGAGTCATCGAAAATTATTGATAATAAAAACGACGATGTTATGGTAAATTATTGTTAAGTAACAATTCCTTTTTTTTTCTTTTTCTTCGTTTTGAAATATTACTATCTTATAGTAACTTTAATAATACTCTTATTTTTTCAACGGTCATTCGATATGTATAATATTTTAAAACTTATTTCAATGTTTATATTTGATTTTCTAACTTGAATTAGTAATATCTTAATGAATTTCAAAGATAATTTGGATCACAATATTAAAATTTGAACTATTTGATCCTTTTTTATATATATTCGAATAAAAAAATAAATATTTTTTCAATTTTTCCTGAATGCTAAATCGCGACACCATCTCAAATATACGATCTGGTTAAATAGATGTTATAAAGAAATCGTATCAATATAACAATAATAATAATATTGCGCCTGCGGTCTTTACGATACTCCGCAGTGGTGAAGTTGCGGTGGCTGTTGCACGGCGCAATAATAGAATATATTCACTAACGTTTACGTTTGGCGATTTATTTATCGTTGCACGACGTTCATTGTTTACTTCATTATATTACTATTGTATCATGACATCAAAATTAAAAATAAATACAAAACTTGTTAATCATTTTTTTTATACATTTACCCATAAATCGAATCGAATAATATTGCGAGCGCAACAGGTGTATGCGAGGAATGAAGTAGCATAGAATCGGGAAATGCTGTATTCAAACAAGTAAAAGCAACAATGATGAAGGAGATTATAATATCCCAAGTCGTTTTAGTATGAACCGTCGACCGAAATACTGAATAATTCGTTTAGTCGTTTAGTCGTTACAACGAGGCTATTGTGATGTTAGTTTTATCAGACAATTAAAATATATAACGTATAATATTATATTAAAGATACGGATATCGACTCGTCTATAGTTTGTGCGGACATATGGAATTGCGGTTCCGTTTGGTTACCGTTATTAGTTTATTACAATGATAAAAGTAATAAAATGCAATGTCATTACTTACTCAACATAATTCGTTGGTTATATTATTTATTATTGCTGTTGCCTATTTTCGACTTGGTAGCTACATTCCTTCCAAGTACTGTTCTCATGGATTTTCACTGGAGATCGATAACTTAATAACATTAATCGAGTTGCATTTCACCCATACTCTTTAATATATATTTTTAATAATAATTCAGTTTACAAATGTATAAAGTTATTATTTATATTTGAATAATTTTACACAATTTCAAGATTCTTGTAAATCATATAATTATTATTTTCTCAAAACACTTGGGTATATAAAACAGCCACCAAAATATATATTTTCAAATTAATACGTAGGTTTGTGATACGCGAGAAGTTTTTTTGATATTTGTGTTTTCCTTAAGGAAATGATAATATGAAGCGAAAAATATTTGGATGCGCTTGATAACTATATTATAATAGTCACTAACCATCACGGTATTGTATATAACTGTGGATAACGTAGATACCCGTAGGTTCACCCACATATTTTTACTTATACTTGTGCTAAACTCCGGCTTCGTCCGTATGGTGCGCGTATACATCACAGAACACGTTTTAGACGTTTCACAAGAGTCGAGGGCGAATTAATATCTGCGATAAAAAATAATAATAATAATAATAATAATAATAATTTAGATGTTCTTTCTGTGGAAATGTCACGAAAGAAGACGGAGAACAGAAATTATTATTATTATTATTATTCGTTTAGTCTATGTGCGTGTACGTAACATAATGTGCAATATTATATCCTGTCCGAAACGCTCGTACATAATAAACTATATAAGCTACGTCCCACGGCCGAAAAACGTTGTTGTGTATATAGCTACCGGTAGTGTTATGCGAGTATACATTATAATAATATTGTTTATGATTGCAATTGTGATTGCTATTATAAGCTTCATTTTGTTTTTTTTTGTTTTTTACTATGTTTTATTCTGCAAGTTTCAGACACGCGTACATATAATATGTCACGGTCAAAGACGTTGGAGAATGCGAGACAGTGCCTGGGAAATGTATTATAATTTCCATAGACATTTGGGAACTCAATAAATTATGAAAATGTTCATACCACCCACGAAACATATAAAATCAATGGTCAATATTGAGTATTATACTACATTAAGTCAAGTCACATTAAATACCGTTTACGATAACTAGTAATATATAATAATTATAATATTATTTAAAATTTATGTTACATCCACGTTTGTTGTCTCTTATTCTTATATATACGTATAAAATAGCAAATCTATGTATAGTATTGTTACTACAATGATGTTTATCTACAATATTAATGTTATAGTTAACTTAACTATTATAAAATGTGTAGAAGAATCATAAACTATCGTCTGGAGTTGAGTTTTTTTTTTTTTTAAATATTTTTCAAGTAGGTAGTTTAATAAGTCATTTTTTAAATGCAAATAATTAGTTTAAACTACTAAAAGTTTAGTTTATGTTCTATAAATTGTATTTTAGGTAAATTTACCTTAATATAAATTATAGTAACATTAGTAACAATACAAATCCTACATGTATTTTCAAGATTTCGGCATAAATAATAATACAACTTTTCTAATTAATAAAGTTCTAAATTTATATTTAAGTATAAAAAAAAAAGTAAAAATAGTAAATTTGAAATTTAAAATGATAAAGCGTATTTAAAAAAAACCGAGACAACAGCGGTGGGTATAACATTCTCTTAAGTATCTACTTCTCTAAAAATACAATTACTTGTTATTTTTTTTAATCATTAAATATGGGTACCTAATAAATGAGATATTTGATTAATCATATTATAAAATATTATTTAACATGTATACACATAGTACTTATATTATAGTTTAGAAGATCTCATAATTATTCGAGTAATGAAACTATATTCGTTGTTTATTTTTTGAAAAAAAAAATCGATTAGAGTTTAAAACTATGTGGGTTTTATGTTTTTTTCTATTTATTAACGATAACAAAACATAAAATTATATTATATACTATATATACTATTTGTAATATATCAATAATTTAATTATTGATAATTCAAAGAGAAGGAAGTAAAAATTGAATACAAGGAACATCTATGACCTATTGCATATAATTCTGGCTCTAAAAAATGTCTCCCAAGCGGAGGCCTCTATTTTGTTTCCAAAAGTGGTTTATTGCCATATAATTTATATCTATATATATATATATATAGATATCCATATTATATGCATTTATTTCCATGATACTATTTTCCTTGAAAAATAATAATAAATTAATAATACAAACATATTGTTTCATTCATGCAAGTTTAAACAATATGGTGACGTCCATTTATACAATTAGACTTAGACAATTATAGTAGTCCACTTTTGCCGATCCTATACGCATTCCACGTATTCAGTTCAATGTCTCAATTAAATAATTTAATATACATTTGATTTCTATCAATAAATAATTATACACTATTGTCTTAAAAATAGTATATTGTATTTTTATAATATTAAAATATTGAAATTATATACTTTTTATTATTGATTGACAACACATTTTTTTGGGTCATATGGATCATTTTTTCATTTAATAAAATTATTATAATTTATAATATCCTATAATCATTATCTACCTATTATACCTACTGGCCACTAGAAACTTGTATATTTGGTCGTATAGAAGTAGTTATCAATAATTATTTTGAAAATTTATTTTTCCTCGTGGTAAAATAGATTTATTTTATCATGTTTCCTTCCATGTAAAGTTAAATAATATGATGTTTTAAAAATAAAATAATTAAAACACAATACGCAGTGTTATTACATGGTATAGAACATAATTATAATTGCGGTATAATAACGTCTATACACTACATTAGTAAATCCTTATAAATAATTTAATTAATATTTAGTCATTTGTTATATATATATTATGTATTAAGTAACATAAATTTATTTGTATTCATGTTAAAAAATAACGTCATCATAAATCATAATTTTAATTGATATTATCTGATAATATTTAATAATTTGAAATATTTATTAAGAACATAAATGTATTTATAATAATGTTAAATATATTATGTTTAGAAAATTGATAATATGGATTTTATTTATTTAAAATTTCATAAATTATACTGTGAAATTCTAAAAAAAAATATATGAAAGTATTTGCATTTAAATAATTTCTTAGTTAAATATTTAAATACATCTCGTAAATACTTTCTGATAAAATATCTGTATCTATATTTAAAATTTCACCAAATAAAGGGTTTAATTGTAATGAATATATAAGCTAGAATATATTTTATTGGTATCTGTATCACACTATAATAATATTATATATTTTAAAATTTAGCAATATAATATTATTCAATTATAATAGTATAATATAAATATATCAGCTTCTGCTAACATATTATACAGACATGATAGTACATATTAAATCTGTAAATTATAATGTAGTAGTACAATTTAATTTGTTTTAATATATTCATAGTATTTTATATAATTTTTTTAAATGAGAATGGACTTCTTTTCAATAGTAGGTATGTATACAGGGTGGTTAGAATTGCGTGTTACCTACAAATAAAATAGTGGAGATTATGTGACGTAATGTTATTTCCAATATTTTTCTAACACAATGTTCTGATTACCCTATATCATTTATTTACATAAATGCTCAGCTACGTTTAAACATTATAATATTCTAATTGCATTAGAAATCACGGTTTGACCAAATGTTCAGAGAAATAGAACTTTTAAACGATTTTTCTTTTTCTTAATCGTCTGAGTAATTATACGATTCGGGTGCGCGTACCTACTTACCTACAACTAATGCGTCATATATACATGTATTATAGATAATATGATCGTGAGAAACATTTCACGATTGTAATTAACAGATATATTTATTTATGTGCCAAATGTGGCAACTATTTAGCCGTGTTACGCTACATATTGAGTGATTAAAAAATTAATTTATATTCGTATACATACACACAACATATAATATTAATAGGCACGTGCAATATAATAGAAATTCGTATGCCTATAAGACAGACGTGTGTGCTAATAAAACGCCTCTGAGACTGAATGGGACTTGTTGAATCTTATCTTCGTCAATGTCGTAGCTGATATAATAACGAGAGTGGGCAAATTAAATTAATTTTTGTGTATAATGATATTAATAATAATACGGCAACCGAGACAACATAGACAACATAGATGTGACATGATATAATAATTAATAGTATTTTAATATCGCCATTTTTTAAATTTTTTTTATTATTAAATATATGGAAATCTAAGTATTTATCATATTTAAAGTACCAGTTACTGATTCTGGACGTTCATTTTTCGTCTTTCCGTTCCTCGAAGAGATTAAATAAAGCAACTGAAGAACATTGTGTTGTATTATAAATTATAATAATTATTATAAGATTGAATCGAAAAAAACAATTCTGACCAATTTTCGGATATAGGTACTTATTATTAATTAATTATTTTTTACTATTAAAAAATCTAATATAATCTAAACCTATATAAATTGAATTATTTAATAATTCTAGATCTGATTTAGTTCAGTAATTATTATTATTCTTTTATATAATAAATAAATAAAGATACGAATCTATAATTTTTTTGTTATAATCCTATGTACTTAAAAGTAATATAAAAGTCTTATTCATTTGTAATCTATGATAACATATATACATTCATATCAATCATATGAAGTATAACCTAAAATAGAACGTGATGAGGGTAGGCGCATTGGATAGATCAAAATTAGATAAAAATATATAATAGATTCAAATATAGAAGTCATATAAAAGAAAGTTGATTTTCAAGATATTTTATGTGAGTATGAAAGGATGGATTGTAAATCTTATAGCAAATTTTCAGCTAAGCTTATTTACAATTAAAATGTTTACACATAATACATAATATATAATACATATAATATATATATTTTTTAATGATAAAAAGCCAGAAAATGTATTTATTTATTTTTTTAATTTTAAAGATTATTTATTATATAAAATATGACTTACGATTTTTGATAAATTTCATATTTGGTTTACGTTATGTTTGGTTGAACATTTACTAACTTTTTAACATATTAACCCTGATAAAATTACAAATATTCCACAATGTTCAAAGTTCTAAATTTATGTATACCAAAAATAATCATCAAAGTATAAAAAAATGTATTACTAATGTAGACTACCTATGTAAATATACCAAAATATATACACATATATCGAAATATCCAACGAAAAAGGTAGTAGCTTAATTTTATCATTTGTTCAGGAGAAGCAAAATAAAGTTTAAAGTTAATATCTTATTCTACTTTTTTTTTTTTTAATATTATTTTATTATCTCTTTGGAATAGTTTAAATATTATGAAATACAATCATTTTCATGGTTGATAAAGAAAAAAATCCTTTATCAGAATGCAGCGTTTAAAAGTCATAACTCAAAAACGAAAAATATTGAGTTACTACCTTTTTTGTTGGATGTATCAATATAACCGTTTATTCATTAATTATTATAAAATTAGTTTGCGCGACTTTAAGCATTTTTTTTTAATATTTTTCGTTTTGATTTTCTTTACGCATAAGAAAACTGTTGGGAAATTCGTAAAACGAACGATATGAATATAATACCAAACTATACCAACTATAGACCAAATAATCTACCGAAAAAAAATCTTCCCCGCACGATTATATTATGATCGGACCATTATTTCTATCAGACAGGAAATTACCTACATGAAAACATAATAAGTAAAATAAATAAACTGGCATAATTGTATACACCCAATACGTACGTTTCTGAGAATCTAAAATACGAAGTCAATTTAATAAGTTACGGAGACGCAGAAATTAATGAGCCCGATGACGAGACGTCGTCGTTGCACTATCGTTTGTCGACCGTAATCGGTCTGACGGTTATAATACGAGCGTATATAATACGTTATGCGAAATATAACTCATATGAGCAATTATGCTCGGCGATACGGAAAGCCCACAAGAGTGGCAAAAATTGAAATAGCCAACTCGAGCGATCACGGAGAAACGCGTTTGCCGACGCGTATATTTCGTTTTAAAACGATATCACTATAGTCGCGGCGGTGCGAAAAATAATACTCGCCATGTTATTATTATTATTATTATTACCTATCTATAATAATATTATGTTTGCTCGACGGACCGCGGTCGAAAACCAGTGAAACGAACAGTGAAGAGCCGAGTGAACGACGCGCGATTTTACCTACATGATAATTTCCACATATACAAATGTCCATAATATTATTATGATTTGTATAATAATATTATAATATTACGTATATTATTATTATTATAGTCATTTTAATACGATCTTTTATTTTCCTCTCAGGTTCGTGTCGGTGTGAGCGACGCGAGATGATATCGTGAAAATATATTATTCAAATCCGCGCTGTGTAAACACAATATTATAATATTATTATTATATGCGCACTTCGGACGCGCCTATAAAAAAAATAATAATATAAATAATTTTCGGTTTACGGTTTTATTATTACCGATTTAATGATGTATTGTGTTATTTTCGGGGACTTCGGGTGACCCGCCAACAATCGTAACGATAATATTATTACAATATCGTCGTCATCGTTCGATTCTTGCGGGATCCTGCGAGCTAATCGCGTATTGTACACGCCCTGAATACTTAACGTCGCGCGCGTGCGAGTGTCGCCTTCTCCAGAGCCACGTTCGACAAATTGTCGTATATATTATTATAATAATATACATATTATTATTATTATTATACGTAATATACGCCATCCATCATCCATTGGTTGGGTCGCTAATCTCCGGAGATCTGTTGCATGTATAGGTACAAAAAAACTCCCGAAGTAAATTTAATAACGCGTTCCGCAGTCGTATAACAAATACTGTCTCAAATATAATATAGGCTATAATAATAATAATAATAATAATATGCCACCGGCACGCGAAGAACGGAATGGTAATAATAATAATATTATATACCTATTATATTTATATTATTATTTGGTAAGAAATAAAATAAAAAAATTTGACCGACGGCGACGGCACGTGCACGCCGTCGACCCGAATAACCTATACCACCTGCGGTATTAGGTATACATTATAATAATATAATGTTATGTTATTATTATCGCGTTATGCACATATTATACTCGCAAGTGTGATTGTGTAAAAGAAAATTTAAAAAAGAAAAAAAAATTGATAAAAGTATATTATTTTGGAGGGGAGAAGAAATCGTCCAACATGATATACGAAATACGTATCGACGGCACATTTTATTATTATTATGTTACAGGGAGACACTGGCATCGGCTGTATAGTGAACGGACCCTGCGGCTATTTATGAGTATACCTTATACCTGGTATAATATCGGACGGAAGGGCGTCGGTCACAGTGGTTGTGGCGGAACAAACGATACGTGTATATTATTATATAAGAAATACTAAAATAATAATAATAATATACATACCGATCTAATATGTATTGCCCTCGGACGGATTTGAACGGGTGAAGACGGGGTCAGGGCAAGTGCAACCGCGAGGTCGGTGGCGTCGCGGTCCGGATCATGAAATCGCCGGCTGACGAACGGTCGAGAAATTTCTGCAACGTAAATGAAACCGATAGCGAACAAAACAGTGTTACTCATTACATATTATTATAATATAATATTATTACATATTATGTTATGTGTGTAAGTCGACCAAGGTCTATTCTATCTCTGTTCCCTGTCGCCGCGAACAGTACCGCGCGATAATTCGCCACCAGAAACCGCTTTACAACCACCATCGGCGACCTATCCCAATGTGCGATCATCACAGTGCGTAATATGTAATTATTATTATTGTTTTATTCAGCGACCTTTAAAATATAACACAACGAATATCACATTTTTTCTCGCGTCGGAGTGACAAAAAAATTTTCTGCCCAATAAAACTGGTTTTTATACGCGATCGTCGTAATAAATATAGACGTCGAATTTGTCATGCCAAATGCACAATATAGACGGCACATTCACGGTCATCGGCCTATAAACGATATATAGGAATAAATAATAATGGTCGAACGGATACGTATGACATAATTATTATGCGAGGCTTTCAGATCGGAATGGCGGACAAAAATTATTGTGGTGAATTATATCAATAATGTAACTACTGTGGTTATCGTTTAATATATAAAATAATGTTGTAGATTCGTATTTCTTGCTAAATATATCATATTATTGTAAATAATAATTAGATGGATAAGTCATAATATATTGAGAATAAGATAAATAGTTTATACTGGTTTCAGACCTTTAGATCACATAACGGTTAAATGAAACTTTTTGTTTTGCTATTTTTCAACAAAAGTGAATAAAAGGAAATCAAATTCAAACGACCACAGACAACGCTCAACGTACACCTTCGTATGATGTACACCCGGTCAATATAATAGTCGATTGTCTGAAACACACTTTAGGTAATTCATTACTATTGTATTTATATTATGTAAAATATGTGTAACTCTCAAAAGTCTCAGGTTTTAAAATATCCTTTAAAGACATAATTTAACTATTATTAGTCAACTAAACAAGGTTTATAAATAAAGTCAACTCAGTTTCTTATATCGTCCAATAATTTCCATAAAAATATAAGATTGGCATTATTACTGTTGTATGATCAATGTTCACGGGCGAAAATTAAAAAAATAAACCACTGCCACCTATCCATGATAAAATTAATCTGGAATAATTTATCGCGTGCAATAAATACGCGGAACTTTAAAGTTTTCGGTCCAGACGTCACCCGATATAGGTATGTACCGCGATCGTGTTGTTTGTAACCATATATCTGCACACGATATATACCTGTTGCTGGTCTGGCTCGTATACGCGATATAATAATATGCGCATCGCATAATATAATAATAATAATAATAATAATACCTTTATAAACCTATTATATTATTATATATTATACTGCCGCGCTCGTGACTTGACGGCGCGCATATAAATATACGCGCGAGGCTAATCCAAGGCGGTCGAGTCTTGGAAAACGAGCCTGGTAACGGAGTTGCGAGTGCGGCTGTCCGCGGGGCACTGGACCAGAAGGATCGCGCGGGAGAAGAAATCGCCGGGACGGTGTTGCGTATATGATAATTAGAGCCGCCTGCAGAGGTGCGAGTGTCGGGAAAATACTAAAAATAAAAAAACACAGTGTGTGTGAGAGAGAATAATAAAAACATTAAAAATAAAGAGTGGAAAAAGATTGTCCGACGTAGCAGATAATACCAACTCGTCGATGCTGCAGATCAACAGCTTCACGCATTCGATCGGGCACCTTGACTTTTGTAAATACCACCTCGGGTTGTCCGCTTGCCCCAGCGTTCGTGCTGGTCGGCCAAACGCAGCGACGCGCGGGTGAAATCAGAACGCGCGCAACAGATTTTATACTTTTCTATGAATATTTACATCCCAATCGTGATACGATATACGGAAAGTTTAGTAATAAAAAAGCGAAAAGTTCGATTCTGGACGTTTCTCCTTCGTCCCTTCGATCCTCGGAGAAATTAGTGGTTTATTATAATCAAGATTTGATTGCAATGGTATTGCATTAGAAAATACGATTCTGAGTGAAACTTAGTCAGATATACAATATATTATATATAAAACATATATACAATATATTATACTAAAAGCCCGGTTCAAAATTGTACTACGTGGGTAAATTACTTATGAGATTACTCAAAAAAAATGTTCAAGTCTCTACGATCTAAACTTAATTAGTTATCTCGAAATAAAAAAAATTAAATAACGGAAACCGCAATTTTGCCGATTTTCCGCCATTATTACGTAGTTTTTCTTCTTCCAAGGAAACACTTTTGAGAAATTCGAAAAATGTGCTAAATAAAGTAGATGACATTTGATACGGAAAGGATATCCTATTTGTGATAATCGGATTATTATTTCTAGCCGAAAAAATGTTTTCAGACATAAAAAAAAATAACATCTCTGTAAAACCATTACATTCAGTTAAACAAACAATATAATAATATAACAACACAATCAGACTTGGGGTAAAATATAAAATACTCTTTAAAAACTTTTCAAACATTCGTTTAATAATAATACGTAAACATACTTATACAGTTAAACGATATGTAATATTTCAAAATTATAGCCTACAGGTATACAAAAATTTTTTCAATACTTATTATTAGTTATATCTATCTTCTTTTTTATGCTTTAAGATAATTTTTTAAAAAAAATTAACAAGTTATATTAGTGTAAGTATTCAAAATTTAGTAGTTAACTATTATAATGTAGAACTATTTTAAATACTGGTTAAATACCAATTATACGGCTGTCTGGTTAATATATTATTATTTTAATGTTTGCCGTTTGGTATGGCATCAAAAAAATAGTCTAAATAAATCGCATTATTCATTTTTCTCCGGGACGAGTTATCAAGATTCCAAGCAACGAGATCACAGCTAATCTAACTTAATCTAACCATACGACGATAATAATATAATTTATATAATATTGTGTACGCCATGATAGATATAATATAGATTGCGCACTATCTATACAAGTATATTATTATTATTATTTATTATCATTACCGCTTATTGTTTTTTTTTTTTGTTTTTTTTTATTTTTATTAATGATGCAATATACCAGCAGATTTCGCTTATTATAGTCAAGTATTTAAAAAACATTTTCATTTTGTTATCAAATTACGTTTTTCCAAAGTTAAATGATATTTTAACATGACACGGCGAAGATTTATCTGTCGGGTGTCCATGGGGTCATTCCCATCGCGAAATTTCATCAATATTTAAGATGAATGTATTGGTTTTACGATGATGTTTTTTTTATATCCGAAGACATCTTTTTCGGGTAGAAATAATGGTCCAATTACTACAAATAGAGTAATTACATTTTTTTATTTCATGATAATTGAATTTTGATCATAGAAACTTTAAACTTTTTTTGAGTATCAACATAGGTGTTCTGCATTAGAGAAAACATTTGGAAACGGTTGGTCGATTTTCTGACTAAGTATAGAGCTTTGAAATTTTTCCCAAAAATGTTTAATATAACATGAAATTTTGGGTTTAATTGTTTAAAAATGTTATAGAAGCCTACTCAAATACTACTTAATTTATTTCCAAAATATTTTTAAAATCGACAATTTTTTTTTATAAGCTCCTAAAATTTGAATATTTAGTAGAATTAAATATTATGATATTTTTTTGGGGGGGTATGGTTTCTATAGCAAATTGTGTCTAGCTGATACTTAATTTAGCTTATTTTTCGAATTTCTCAAAAGTTTTTCCTTAGGAGAAGAAAAACTACCAAAAAAATTACGGCTGAAAATTACGGTTTCCGTTAAGTTTTGAAATTCTTTTTAAAAATGTTCAATATTACCTGCAATTTTGGGTTTAACGGTTTAACTTCTTTAATTTTTATTATAGTTACTTGAAATTTATTTAAATTTTTACATTGCTAATTTTCACACGTGGTATAATTTTGGAATGGATTATCAGTACCTATAGCATATTGTAATATATATTGAGTTTCGTTTAGAATCGTATTTTCTAATGAAATATTATTGCATTCAAATTTTAAGTATAATAAACCACTAATTTCTCCGAGGACCGAAGAGACGAAGGAAGGACCACAATCAATCTTCCCACATTTATACAATTATTTTTATATAAAATGCTTTATTATTTATTACATAAATATTTAAATATTAGAATCTTCCCCAAAAAAATCTAAATTCAATCTTGTGGTGAAATGTGAAGCGACATATATAATTAAAAAATTTAAAAATCAATTATTTTAAATGGAATATGGTTAGCGGTATTTGAGCTAAGTAAACTTATGTTAATTAATTACACCTTAAGTGTTTCAATTTCAACGAACAAACCACGATTACGATATAGGTACATATTATATTCAAATAATAATTGTATCGAATAGTCGGCTAGTGACTAATAGTCATTTAGCGGTCATATATTATTATATTTAATAACCTGTGTTATTGTGTTATCAGGTGTTATTGGTAAGTAACGTAATACGAAAACTCTTTATAAATTATAATAATAGTTATGAAAACCGTTACACAAAATTATAAGTTTGTCGGGGTAAGCGATTTTTTATTTTTGTTTTTAATATAACACCAGATGTAACCTGTTGCATAGTGACGATGGTGTCATAAATCACTGGCGATCAGCATAAATCATATTATGCTTGCGAACGGCCATGAAAATGACGATTGTCGACAATAACATTTCAGAAAATTTAGTTTTAAATTTGTTATTCAAAAAAACTTAATTATCTTAATGGACTGCAAAAAGGTATTTTATTTAAATCAAATACATACATTTTTAATTACAATATTCTATTAGTGGAGAAATAGTAATTTTAGTATTATAATCTATAAGTACCATTTGCAACTCTTATAATAAATTAAAATATTTAAAAACCGTCTAGTATTTTTATATGAAATTACATAAATATAATAAAATTATAAATGATATAATAAAATAAAATCAGTACATATTTAATACTATCAACCCGTTTTAAAAATATTTAATAAACTTTTATTATTCTTCTAGAGTATCTAATAGTTAATAAGTAATAAAGTAATATCCCATAACTATAAACATAGTTCCGTATTATATTTTATATCTTTGAACGATAGCACTGTGTGCCGTATTTTCATAATAATAAAGATTAAATTTTCAATTCAATTCAAAAATAATTAATTAAATTAAATTAATTTATTCAATCAATTAATTAATTCAATTAAAAGATTTTGATAACTAAAGAAAGAAAAACCGATTGTTTGCCTATTGACAACGTTATCAGTTTTATCTCGTTTAATTTTACTGAGTCTTATATACCTTAGTTATGAATATACAATTGTACTATACATTCTACTAAAATTCACCTTGAAAATACAAAATTTCGACTTATCTATGTCCGATCGATTACTGATAACTGATAACCCACGATCACGTATCAAAAATACGATTCTTAAAATTTGCATATAAATATAGTTTAATTATTATTAAAAAAAATAACACAACTCACTTCCCATGTTTGTCAAAATACAATGTTACTTCAACGGAAAAATACCTAGAAGCAATTTCTGATTTAAAACTCCAGTTCGATTCGAGGTTCTTAGATTTCAAAGCTAATGAAAATTTTTTTAATTTGTTTTCAATTCCATTTTCATTATCAGTTGAAGATGTCCCAGAAAATATGCAAATGGAGATCATAGATTTACAAAACAATAAAATATTAAAAGAAAAGTACAATAATGTTGAATTTTCAATTTTTTATTCGAAAAATATAGATTATAGATGCAGAGACATATCCTAATCTTCGACACAATGTATTAAGAATGATGTCTCTTGGTAGTACATATACTTGTGAACATATTTTTTCACGAATGAAAATTGTCAAATCGAAAACCAGAACTCGGTTAACTGACATTCACTTGGAAAATTCACTCGGAATTGCGTCGTCTCAAATCCAACCAAATATAGACAAATTAGTACATGAAAAACAATATCAGTTATCACACTAAAAATAGTAATTAAAAAAAATGTTTATCTATATTCTATATATGTTTTAATTATAATAATAATTTGTAATCACTAAATATATTGTAATAATAAAACTGAATTTTTGTATAAAATACATGTTTTTACTACGAATACGGCCCGCAGGATTATTAAAAAATAATACGTGGCCCTCTGCATAAAAAGGTTGAAGACCCCTGGTTTAATATGTAGGTTATAATAATCGATTCGGGTCTAAATATATTTTTTTGAGTATTTAATAAAACAACTTTTTTTTCCAAAATGTGAACCTTATATATTTTTTTGTCAATAATTAATCGATTATGTGTGTTCGAACGTTACTATCAAAACTGCACGTGTGACGAAATTATAGTGCACTCAAATATTATAAAACAATCGGAATAATTTAATATCAAATTATGAAGCATAGTATTAGTATTGTTTTAAAATATTATTAGGTATTGTTTAATCGTTAGTAGATATTACGTAAGTACTATTATATTATTATTATTGTTGTTGAAACGCGATTGTGATAATTGGTCGGAGGTCTCGCGGACAGATAATTATATTATACCGCGGTATAGTTAGCGGTATAGTCGCGCACTGTTTTTTGTCTGCGTCCGCGGTCTTTTGGTCGAGCACTTGGGTCGCGCGCGTATCAATCGCACCGATATTCGAGACGATTTTTCCATAATGGATTCGGTCGCTCAGCGTGCAGAGATCGTGTATACATTATAGAGTCATAGGTATACAGTATATTATAATGTACAATGAAATCGACCGATGATCTTTATTAATATTTGTAGAATATTGTATATTTAGAAAATATATAATGATATTATTGAAGAGGGGAGGTTATTCGTCGCTATAATATGTATTATCAGGGGAGAAAAGCACAACGTCACCGTTACGTCACACACTCGATGACGACGAATAGATAAAAAAAAAATAAATAAATAATAAAATCCCGAACGTGCCAGCAGCTAGGCTTTATAATGATAATAATTAATATTAGTCCAAATGTCATTTCGGTGAACGGACCGGCCGCGGTAGTCGCGCGTCTGTAACGATGACGCACAATAACGCGCGATGTTATATTATATTATATCCGACAACGGCTGTGCCGGTGATGAATTGCCTCACTAGAGATTGTTCTACAGCATATGATCTTTCGGGTGGTCGTTATTATTATTATTATATGTATACGAGGATTTTTTTTTCGTTTCCGTTCGTACTTTTCATTTCATTTAAAATTTCAAGGATTATTCCGAATTCGGCGATCGGTCCGAAAAAGGGGTCATTCGTTCGGTGGAAGCCAGAGGATGGCGCGAATTCGTCTTTATCCAATCGGCACATTAATCGTATGATAGGTACCGAAAACGTTACGGCGAGCGACGAAACACTTCAGCTGCTATCATACGTCTTGATGACTTGCTCAGTAATTATCATAATATTAAAACTTGTACATAACAGACGTAATTTATTGTTTATTAATATTATTTTCATTAAATCGTGTTATTTTTAAACGCTTTACATATTATATAATAGTGCAATCGTTACGGTCTAAGCTGGGTTCGAGTCGTTGGTTAAACTTAAAATGTATTTTACAATTTACTATTAATTATTAAATTTCAATTAGTTTACTCCCATATTATAAATTATAATATTTATTTCGATATTTAAATTAAATCAATATTTTGTAACTAAAAACTATTTATCCCCGAAAATTATAAATCCATTATATTATAGATAAAGGAGGAAAGAATGGATTGGACATATAATGAGAAACAATAAATTGATAACGATAATAATAGAAGGAAAAGCTGGAAGAGGTAGACTAAGATCTTCATTTATGTAACATATCATAGAAGACATAAGAAAAAATTAATTGCAAAGAACTGAAAGTATCAGATAAGGACGAGTAGAGGTGATCAAAGTCATTGAACCAATCTAATGTTTATATATAAAAATATAAAAACATGTTACTACATATATTGTTAAAATTAAATTAAAAAATTATTAAAAAAATAAAGTCACACGTGTTTATTTTAAGCAAATATGTTTAAAAATAATTAGTATAATTAATAAACAATAAACTTTATTCTAATTTAACTAAGTTTACATAATTTTATCTAATATTAACATTGAATACAGTTCCCAATTAAAAATTTAATTAATTTAACTCGGTTAAAATATATTATTAATTTACTCAGTATTGTTTGTATTGATATTAATCATAGGTTTCCGCATTTTTACGAAATATATTCGATCTGTCATTAGTGATTAGTCCATTATTTAACTATAAGTTCCTAATATTTAGAAATAATTTATTTATTATTCAATTAAAATAACTAAGAATATAATTTTTTGTTTGCTATTTACTAAACATATAATTTCAATAGTTTGGTTTTGGTTTTACAAAAATATTGAAATCTATAATATTATTAGATAGGTTTTATTATTTTATAAATTTATTTAATTAATTCAATATAATAAAAATAGTGGGCATTAATAAATATACATTGCATTGATAATATTGTAGTAAATAAAATAAGAGTAACAGAAATAATATTAGTAATCAAAAATCAACAGGCGAATAATAATAGTTCCTTGGAATAAAAATATAGTATATGTGTTGTATATTTTATTTGATTATACAGTCTATTTACACATATATAGTATCACATAAACGTCGTAATGAAGAAAAAAATCTTGATTCTTCCTTAAGATTAATCTTGACCTTATAGTTATTTTCAAATAAAAATATTACTGTAAATAGCTAGCTTAATTAAAATATATAGGTATTTTAAACAACTTATAATATCTATACATATTCCTCTTATATAATTAATTTAATTTATAATGTTAATATAATTTTAATATTAGGTATAAGTACTTGTGTAATAATTATTATTATATGTCTCAATAAATTCAAATAACGCATCTTACATTTAAAAATATAAACACATAATAAACCTATAAATGTAATTAGGTACCTACGTTTATTTAAAAGTAGTTTTGCAAAAGTAAATTAAGTTTTCTAGTAATTTTATAGACTTGTAATAATATTGCACCCGATTAATTACTTCTTATAATTTCCAGTTAATATAATATACATTTTCCTTATTTGATTTTTATAATGTATGAATAATACAAAAGAGAACAGGTATGTCGGTATGTGACATATAAGTATTTAAATTAGTAGTGTAAGTGAAATTGTAATTTAAAGGTTGTCAACTAAATATTAATTTGCATCTAAATAAATATAATCATACAAATTCAAAAAAAAAAAAAAAAAAATCTCATTGAACTCAAGTCAAAAAAATTGATTTTAAGTTTTTTAAAAATTTAATAACCGCTTTGATTTTAGATGATAATTTTTAAAATAGAAACTTAGCATAAATTATAGCCTCCATCATCAATTCGTTATTTAAAAAAAAACACATTCGATAGTTAAAACTATATTTATAAATAATAATTAGATACTAGATGTATTTTTATTACAAATATTACACTATTTTATCACTCATTAAATGTAAATATTTATTAAGATTAAATGTATATAATATTAAGCTTTTAAAAATTGAAAATTAGCTACCTACTTACTTATTATTTTAATTGTTAAAATGTTTATTTTTTTTATTTCAGTTAAAAAAAGGAAAATAAATATTTAAGAAAACGGTATTGAATCTGACCAATCAACATAATTCTTAGAGTATGTTTGAGTATTAAATATACTTACACTAAATTCTGACTTAAGATAAGCTGATATAATTAATTGATAATATCAATTAATCAATTCATAACATAAAATGTGATTTTTGTATATAGAATGCATGTGTACAATATGTCGCATTCATTGACGCTTTGAACCAAATATATTTGCCTAATACGTAGTATTTGTTTCTAAAAATCCGCAGTAAATAAATTAGATAAGATTTTATGGATATTTATCGTTGTCACCAAGAATATTTTAAACGTAAATTTAATTTTAAAACATTAGATGAAGTCGGAAGATGTACAAATATCAGTAAAGTATAGTTGATGATTACCATCACGAGTTCATGACCCACATCACAGTTAGTAAACATAATATTTTAGATAGAAACAAATTATTTGATATCATTAGTAATAATTAGTAGTCGAAAATGATTCTGCGATTATGGTTTATTATCCTCGTCCGAAATCCTTCGCATCAAACTCTATTTTATTTTATTACAAATAACGCGTTTTCTTTATTTCATACGACGGCAGCCCGCAAACAACGATGTACATCCAAGATAAGTTCGCTGCGCGATAATATTATATATATATATATATATATATACTACGCTATACAACGGCAGACGTCCTGAGGGCTTTGTTCGATTTAGATGCTTGGTGGCGCTCTGAATCGTATATTATAATGTTTTCTCGTGTGCGGGGGAGGAAGTGTACCGGAGAGTACCGGAGAGCACCGGAGAGCACCGTCGTCGCCGCTGGCGATTATAATATTATACAACTACAGAGGTCGTCGAAGACGTAGAAACGCACGTATTATTATTTTTATCTTAATTTTTGTGCACGAGCCATATCGCGATATGGCAAATACGCGTATTATAACGTAAAATAATAATATAATATTTATAATCTATACATAAAGGATTATTCGAATATTTTATATTTTATAATATGGTACTGACGAACGCGAACGCGAGCGCGCGCGCGCGCGCCAGATATCGCAAGACGCTTATGATTTATCGGGCCATCGTGATCGGGTCCGGTGCAACCGAAACTCACGATTCTTATTAGTTATTACGTTTAATGTCGGACGGCTGTGGTATCGATTGAATTAATCGATGGCCCGGATAATAATAATTAACCGGTTAACGGGCGGTCAAAGTTATATTTTTTATATATTTATTTTTTTATCGAGTATATAAAAAATAATAATCGTAATAATAATATTATTTCGTCAGCGTTCTGTGCTGCTTCGTGCGAGATAATCTCCACCGCGAGCCATTGTTATGAGGTTACGTCGCCTCTTGACGGTAGCTCAACGCTAAAAAGGGATTGTCTAAATGCAACAATTTCGTAAGGTTTTGAAAAAGAAATGACATTTTATTTTTCACGAATTATTTGTAATTATATAAAAAAAATTATATATGAAATAAGTATATATGATATATCATTTGAATAATATATCGTTAATGATGTTACTAATACTATATGAGCAATGAGCTTAGCTTGCAATTTTTCAGTCGAAACTGAAGAATTAAATAATTAAAAATATAAAAAATTTATTAGATATTATATATATCATATAATATTTCTTAATTGGTTTATAATTTTCAAATAAATCGTTTACCTATATTAGTAATTATAATATTGTGGATAAATATGAATTATCATTTATTAGATATTATTTTATGTTATAAATATTTATCTATTTCAATAGCCAGACAATGAATCTAACATTATAAACTATATAAATATATAATATAAAAAAACATAAATACATAAATATATAATTATAGTAAAAAACCAAGTCATGTCGTAATAATACGATTTGTATTATAGGCAGATTTCTTATCTACATCAAATTTGCTGCTCATTTAATTCATTTTACAGATAACACATGAATAATATTATTTTACACACTCCCACAAATTGCGGTTCATATCTGCATCATTTAGACGCTACTGATTTAGAAGGAGGTATAACGCCTCCGTATTATATAAAACATTTTACTACTTTTAGCTATGCTAATGATATTATAATATTGTGTTTATATTATGTTCAATCTATTAATATACTTTTATTATATTCATAATTATTTTAAATAACTAACTCAATTAGTTTTATGTTTTAAGCATAAAATGAGAAATATTCCATTAGACCATTCTTATTATTATCTAATCCGTATATGAAGTGTGTGGTTAAAACGGAGTCACAAAATGATTTATATGCAATAATCGCCAAAAAATTGCCAAAATCCCGGAATGTCACGTGGGTTCCCAGTACGCAAATCTCGAAAACACACTGGGCATGTACGAGAATCGGATTTCAGTTACGACGACAATTATTATAATACGAAGGGGTTCCCAAAAGAAACCGAACTGATATTGTTATCAAAAAAATTTTTGTTAGAACATTATAAAGAAAATTTGAATATTTTTTTAGTATTCACATTGATAGTCTACATATGTAGACTTTAACATGCAATTTTGAAACGGATAACTAGTATAGTATATTCTATATCAGACTGAGTTTCGTTCAAAATCGTAATTTTAAATGCAATATCATTGATTATAATAAACCACTAATTACTTAGAGAAACGAAGGGACAAAAAAAAGAACGCCAATAACCAACAATCTCTATTAAATACCGATTAAATATCTATGAAAAAAAAAGTTGACTTTTGATTTTCAAAAATTTTTGACAATAACTGAACAGTATTACAATGTTACAGTGTACATTTTTATAAATCGAATAATTAGAAATTTAAAAAAAATAAAAATGAAAAAAAAATTAAAGACAAGGTACATTGAGTTTCATTATTCGCTTTCAATAATCGCTTACTATTGAAGCTTAAAATTATAATACTTTCTTATAATAGTTTTCTTTGTTAAAAACTGCAACATGTGTAGATATCTGCAAATTCGTTATTTGTTCAAGTGTAAATAAACATGTTTTTATTAACTACGTGGCAAAATATGATTGTGTAAAGTGTAAACTATGGAAAAATTAAATAATAATATCAAAAAAAACGTTTCACTCACGATTTTCAAAATATTTTGTAAAAATTTTAACTATTATATGATTAGACTTTGATAAAATTTTCAAACCAATAAACCAAAAATTGCCGGAAATATTAAATATTTTTGGAAAAAAGTTCAAATTTCTATATTTGGCCAAATAATCAACCAATACATTCCAATTTTACCACATTTGTATACTACTTATATTAATACTCAAAAAAAATTTCAAGTTCTTACGTTCAAAACTCAATTAGTTATAATGAAATTAAAAAAATTGAAATAACAGAAACCGTAGTTTTGCCGTTTTTCTACCATTCTTTTGAAGTTTATCTCCTCCCAAGGAAAAACTTTTGAGAAATTCGAAGAATGAGCTAAATAAAGTACCAACTAGATACAATTTTCTATCAAAAGCATATCCTAATTGTGGTAATCTGATCATTATTTCTACCTGTAAAAGTATCTTCATACAAAAAAAAAACATCTTTGTAAAACCAATACATTCCTCGCTTCACTCAGAACCTAAAATGCATCTCTCAAAAAGAGCCAACTTTAAGGGATTAAACTGTTTAAACGGATAACACATAATAAAATATCTAAATGCTAAAATTAATTTTAAACATATTTCAATTTATTTCTGAATTTAAAAATGGGTGTTGTTGTTTAAAAAACGAAAGTTGATACTTAGTAAGGGTAGACCAAAAAAGGTAAAAATATGAAATTAATCCAATAATATAGAATAAGGTTAATTTAAAAATTATTAAAAATTTTTTTTAAAATTAAAACTTAATACTTTTCGAGATAATGAGTGTTCTATAAGTTAAATGGAACATCCTATATTATTGCAAATTTGGTATTATTAAATTACAATTTTGATTGACCTATTTTATTTAAGCTTTATAGCTTGTGTAAAATATTAAATTTTAAAATAATAAGATAATATAAACGATATAAACATAAATTAAACTTGATATAATAATAATATATGACATCTAAAATATGAAAAATTATATAAATAAAATAAAAGCGAAAAAACAAAATTTTACACATTATGAGTCATGTATAGCATGCGATTTTTAAAAAGTAAATTAATTCAGAACTTTATTTAATAGAAATTGACGGAATATTATTGTTACGTATGTACCTATATAATACATTATCTAAAATAAGTGATTTTAAATGTACAATATTATGAAATTACTAGTATAGATTCCTATAATATATTCAATAATATGCCCAAATTAGATATAGCATATGCTATATAGTGTATATCAGTAGATATCCACTTGATATTTTATTTAAGAGCGTATATTGAAAAAGTAAATACCACTTTTAAGTTCTATCAAATTTAAAAAAATCGATCCGTTATTTTTGTTATAATTCATTTAATTTTAACATTATTATACTTTATGTTTATATCAGTATATCACACATAAACAACTTAATATTTTGGCGTACTCGTTTTAATTCATAAAATTTTAATACCCACTCTTGACTTATTTTTTGCTCCTCTACCGTTCTTTCTAATTCAAACACTGGTTGCATACTAAACGTGGAGCAAATAATTAGATGTAAAATGTATTAATAAATTATATGATTTTTAATTAATACCTATGTATAATTAGCTAATAAACAATATAATATGTAAATGTTAAAACTTACTTATTAATTATTAAAACTATAATTATATAATTAAATATAGCTATTATACCTAATATATACTGAAATTAGAAGAAATTTACTTCATACATAAATAATAAATACACATTAAAAAACTAGATTATACCTACACATTTTATTTGACTATATTTTTGCAATTTTGGTCAATAAAATAATACAATTTTTAATCAATAATTTTAATTATTATTATTTTTTAACATTTACACTTGGCATTTAATTATAAAATATAGTACATGAAAAATAAATATTATACATACAAATAAAATGAAAATATTAAAAGTATATATTATATATATAAATGGAACCACATGTAAAAAATACTTGGATTACTTTAAGGATAATGGAAGAATTAAAATTATTAAAAATAATGTAAAGATTTAGAGCTATTTATATATATATATATATATATATATATTTTTATATAGAAACGAGATAATATAATAGGAAATATTTAATCTGGAAGAAGAAAGACTGGGGCAATGAAAAATAATGTTGGAAAAATCGCCAATATCGGGTGATATAATTTTATGAGTGCAAAAAGGAGATCAGTTGAGACCTAAATAAAATGATTGCACGGTTTTAATTATCTAAAATTTAAAAACACATAATACAAATACACAATTTAATATTGTATACGTTGAACGAAATGGAATTATATGATTTAAATGTTAAAATGTTAAAATTACTTACTATTTATAACGATTTGTAAAACAAATTAATAAAATACGTCAACAGGATATGTTTTTGGTAGATTAGGATTATAAAAACTATATTATTAGAAATTATCGTAATTATTACCATAAGCCGGAAGTCTCGGTCGACTGAATATTCTATTATTATATTGATAAAAAAAGAAACAAAATCAAGTATAAGTCCATCAAACGAATAAAGTTTTACCAATGCAGTATAAAATAATAACATTCCAAGAATTTATTATTAGGCAATAGCTAATAAGAATAATGTGTTTTTTATTTATTATTATTCCAAAGCGTAAAAACTATAGTAGGTATGTAGATTATTAAATCAGTAAATCAATTTAATTCTAAAAAAATTTAAGTAAAAGTAGTGAATAAAGAATATTCGGTTAAGATTTTATTTTTTATTCCTACATGAACGTATTATAGAAATATTATAACATAATAATTACGCTTAAATCGAATATGTGACGGCCTAAAATAAGTGACAAGAAGAGACATCAGGTATATCACCCGAGAGACCATATTACGTATTTAATTATATCTGTTATCTGTTTGTATTCTTGATTTCATTCAATTAATATTATTAAATTGTTAAATTTAATCAATTATAGTTTAATAATTTTGTGCTTACTTATATAAAGAAATTGTTATTTTATGAACTACCATGTACCAACAACACATCATTAAAAAGAATGTAGTCTATATTTATTCATTGCCCAATGAAATCAATAGCTAAGGAGAAATGTAAAAATTAATTGATAATGTTTATTGTAATGATAGAAAGAGTTATCTAAAAAATTGAAGATACTGAACTTCGAGTTTTAATACTAAAAAATCTTTGAATTTCAGAAATCTAAGGGAGTAAGGATAAATTGGAAGTTTAATTTGTTATTAAAAGAATTAATTAAGAATTTAAATAGTATAAATTTTTTTTTATATCCACATAAATCTAAACAAATTGGAAAGTTGAATCCGTCATGTACTTTTGTAGATAGTGATATTTAATTAAACTTTTGTTATGCTAATAACTGTAATAGATATTTTAAAAAGACCCAACAATTTTACTCAAAAGATACTAAAATTCTAGAACTTTTATATTATGATGATTTTATGTTATGGTGAATATCTTTTAATATGCATATTCAAACATTTATCTACTTATTAAAATTACGAAAATAATTAATAATATAATTGTAAAATAATAAAATTACTGTTTGACCAATATTAACAATTTTATAACGAGATCATCAATGTTTATTAAATCAGTTGTGAAAGATTACTCATTACACCTATTGGCTATTATAGATTAGGCGAGTTCAAAATATAATTACGAAATTAAACACAGTCAAATATTTAAATTAAATTTACTCGATGGTACAAATCTAATGGTTAAAACTTTTAAAAGTAATATATTATTCAGTAGTTGAAAAAATAATGTGTTGCGCAAAAAAAATTAAAAATTACAATAATTGTAATTACAATTATTATATCACAAGAAAAAAATAATAAGTACACTACCTAAATTCGTATTTTCTGCAAATAGTTTTTCTATCATATTAGAAGGCCTGCGCGTGTTTTATTTTTACCTTTAATATACATATAATATACAGGGTGATAGAGAAATTCGTGTTATAAAATCGATGTTGAGGTTAGCTTAACCATTACAATTATTTGTATAATCATGATTATTTCATTGTCCCGTATTACATGATACGTAATCGTGCACGATATTTCAGTATTGAAAAATAACTAATGCATTTATATTCGTCTAATTTAGATTTCGCACGTGATGTATCGATCGGATTCTATACAATAATATGTTACTTATTACATTTCCGTGGCTATATGATTTTGTTACAACTTCGTGTTCTAAAAAAAGCGAATTTTCCTCACTCCGACAGCGATAGTAATATTATATTATACCTAATATTGTTATGTGATCTATATAATGTTTTATATTTCTTTCTTATTTTTCGTTCAAAGTATCTTATTATTTACTCGATACCTCTCTCTCCATTATTTTCTTCTAGTAAATAATATGTGAAACGTGGATCAGTTATTAAATAACTGGCGCACTTAGGACTATATATAAATCCATAGGGCGGCCAACGTACCTATATAATCTATATTATATTTGTATCCGCAACAGTTATAATTTTATACGACGAATGGAACACACAGACGCGTACAGGATGTCTCATAGCGTTTATCAGCATCGATAAACTGTTATTTGTTTCAAGTTTTATAAATCCATAACTTTTGTATAGCTTTTACGGTTTTGTTTTTTCAAAAAAATCGACTTGACATACACAAAATGAAAACTTGAGATTTTTAAATATAACTCTATGTTGCATAATTATAATTATTATGTTAAGTAAAAAGAAAATAAACTTTGGTAACATATAGAACTCAGATTTATGTGATCTGAGACATATGCCTTTATGTACCAAAATTGGTTAATATGATGTGGTAAAATATAAATAAGTATAATATATCGTATGACTAATAGCATTGTTCATTTAATTGTCGTGTGCTGTAATTATAATTAGGTACCAAAAATAAAAAGTGTTATACAAAATACAAAACAAAATATAATTTTATACGTTGAATTACATTCGTTTTACTTCTACTATACTATATAATAATTTATTATTGATATTGTTTCTCACATACAGCTCGGGGTATAATAATAATCCATTTGGGAGGAAATTAATGTTCATTTTCTGTAAATTTAACATATAAATGATTACTAAAATGATCAATGAGTCAGATTAATAGACTAATATGCTGTAAGCATAACAAAATGCAAATAATATAGCATAGGAATTCTAAAATATACAATTAAAACTGTAAAATGTAGAAATTTGCAATAATGTGCTCTAAAAACAATTGTGTTTTTATCACGCACCTTCTTGGTGTTTTTCTTATTTTGTGTTCACTCTAATAGTCCAATGCATAAAGTATCTAATAATTAATCAAACATATAATAATATGTGATTATTTTTTAATTACAAAATACTTGGTTAAAATAAATTATTGATCCGGACGGTTAATACGGATACGATATGAACGATACGGACACCCTGTATACACTATATACTCGTGTATGTACAATTAAATTTTTTATTATTTTTCAGTCAACATTATTTGATCGATCCAGAATAACCGGACCGATAAATTTAATTGCAGAAACGTGCGATCAATAAATGCACATAATGCTGCTGTTGAGACCGCGATATGCTTATAATCCGTGTGCGAATGAATAAAAAAGGTAACGAGAAAAATAAAAAATGTGTACGACTTGTATATTATTATTATTTATTTATTTTACAGAATCTGCACGCGCGACAAGAGAGACACTATCCGATGATTGTATTTACATAATAATAATAATAATAATAATGTAGCCAGATATCACAAAATTGTTATTATATTTATATACTTAGATACACAAATCGGATGTGATTCTTCGGCGACTATTGACGATCTAATGATATTATTGTTCTTAGAATAATTGTATTCTTAAAACGATATATAAGGCGAGGTATCATTATGCATGATGCATGGTATTTAAGAAAGATGTAGTGCTAATAGGAGGGAATGAGAAGTTTGAATAAGTGGAGAGCATCGCTTAAAAGGAAAAGACTATGGATTAGTAGGATTAAAACTGAGATAATTATATATTGTTTATATATGATTAGTGATGATTCAGTATGTGAGATTATTATCAGTCTATAGGTTAAATTCCTTAGGATGGTAGTGCAAAATAATGGTAGTTCTAAGAAGAACATGAAAAATAAGTTTAAGTATGGATAGGTGAATTGGAGGATGGCGTCATATGTTTTATGTGATAAGAGAATTTAAAGGTAAATATTATAAAGCACTAGATTACTAGGTACCTTATAAGGAGATACGAGAACTTATTTTGTATTTAATATTATTGTTCAAAAAATCAAAATTATTTATTATTTAAAATAGTTATAATTAACATCCCGTTAATAAACAGATGATTTTTAAGCGAGTTTAATTATTAGTATAGTTTAACATATTGACTTTAAAAATATAAATTGGTTCGTTTAAATTGAAATCGATTAAGTTGGAACAAAATATGCTTACATACCCACCTATCTATTTATTATCGTTATTTGTCGACTACTGACACGCAATCTTAGAGAAACACGTAATAATTGTATCAACCACCAAGCTGTGTCCCAAAAAGATCTTTTAATTATATTATTATTATACAGAACTAACGGAACTGACAAAAATAGTGCACTCAAATTATTTATAATATCATCTTGTTGTATTATAAATAAAACTGTACGGTAATCGTAATTTCGTAACCACAACCCAGGTACCTAAGTAACGTGAATGCGCGTGCTGATATTCCTCAGCTAGTACCTATAACTGTACTACATCATATATGTATCGGTATGTACACAGTGTCGTGTTATCTAACGTTTTCTTATTTATATGCAGCAATAGCTACCAGCTACAAAATAATATACTTAACTATTTTCTTTTTTTATCATAAGTACTTGTAGTTTGTAAGAAAAATGCGTATTAATAATATTATTATCACAATACTTTATTTGAATAATACCTAACCGTTTATAATACGTGTCGACTTTATACAAAGTGATCAGAAATTAATGTTATATTACATACTTAGGTAGGTACATTAGTAGGGATCATATGTTTTTTCCACGGTTTGTGTTATGTATTGACCCTGTGTGATATTGTATCTTATAATATTATAATAAATATACGATACACTTAGTACGTTCTAAAAAAATTAAATCAAGAAAACGATAAGTGACAGAATGGTTTAAAACATTGTTTTAAAGAGGCAATATTATTCATTAAACTGTATAATAATTAATTATACATTAAAATATAATTTCCAGGGATTATTATAATTTACATATTTAAATAGAATTGACATAAAATTGTAATGTATTTCTTGATAAAATAATAATTAAAATACGAGATATCATTTTAAAAACCTTAATTTTAAAATTCATATTACAAAGTTTTAAGCTTATTTTTTTGTTTATCATTGGAAACATTTATAATATGGTTAATATAATGTCACTATCAGATAATTACAGAAGTTTTGAATTTAGAAACCTCGTAATTCATTTAATTTTTCAATGTAATTTCCAGGGTATATGATTATCTAAAACAATTATTTTTTAGAAAAACAACTGATGAAGTAGAACTGTAACCCTAAACAAATGCGTATAACTTTTTTTCTCAATAATTATAGATAGTAAAATAAATAATTTATTTTTATTAAAATTATTATTTTATCGTATGTTTTGGTACGTATTTTAAACATTTTAAGGCCGTATTGTAACGCATATTTGTATACTGTCTAGTAAGTGACTACTATAAATCCGAGACCTGATAATAATCGTTAATATCATGTATGCAAAAAAAAAGGGAAAAAATATGTGTCATTATTATAGGTGACTTTCTGTTATCAGTCGACCTTTGTTTATATTTACAGTTTTGATATTGACACATTACAAACTGTTATGTTACAATAGTGTTTATCATTCGAGTATACAAAATGTAACAATAGCTATAGGTAATAATAATAATTATAATTTATAATCAATATTTGTTTGTATTCAATATTATTTCATAATAAATAATGACGTATATGTCATAGAATAAAATGTAATAAAGCATTTGAATAGCTACCGCTTGAAACAAAATATGCTTGTGAAATTCGCTACTCTGTAGGTAGTAGAAAATATGAGTACGTTTTGTTCGATAATAAATATTATGATGTCGTTCATAGGAGTACATATTTACACGGTTGAATAGAATCAATTATTGCTTTCGACCGCATTAAACAAACAAATCAACTCGTGTAAATTGAGCTTATTATTAAAATAAATTATTGCATAAACTCCCGTTTCAATTGTAGAATAACGTACAATACAAAACGTGGCATTGGTCGGTCGGCGCATAATTCTAAGGGCTGAGTGCTGACCGCAATTGATATGAGTACAATAAGAAATTCTTGTCGCGTGGTTAAAGGTGGCCAGGCCGTATATAAATTATTGTTCTCTATAGTTCTTGTAAATTCTGGTTACCGCGGTAGAGTAAATGTGGTTATAGGTTAGATTTGGATGAGGTGTGCCGTGTGTGTAAAATCTCGATCGGGAAAATTCGAAAAATACCATACGCGTTCTTCGTGTAAGACCCTAATCATTATATTGTGCATAAAATTACAATAATTATTAAACTAAACGGATGAACCGTAACGGCAATATCAAACCCATTCGAGTACACGTTATGCTCATCCTGAACACACCAAATTATTATTAAAATAAACTACCTAAGTATAGGTATCATTTACGTGTAATCGCTACGAATTATTATTGTAATTTTTCGCAATTGTTTCGTTCGCATTGCATAAAAAAAAAAAAAAAATAATTGTCGTTTGGTCTGACTTTAAAAACGTTTGTACCCGCACAAGACGAAATACGAAAACAAATTTAAACGCTGTAACACCGCTCGGTTACATGCTTTAATGATAACGTTTCGCGTACTTGCAGTCTACATATGGCACCGGTTGGATTTGATTTGTCGTGCGAATCCGCTACTTCTCATGAACACCACTCGACCTCGCCGTCATATCCAGCTACTTCTACGGACGTTTTACGCCCAAACGCCTTAACTAGTTGTTTTAATTTTGAAGTTCTACGACTATAATAAATATAATAATAGATCGTTATCGTTGTTCTTCTTCGTATGTAAACATTATAATGATAACATTACGAGTTTGTTTTGCGTTTTTAAACGAGAAATACAAAATGTAAACGTTCACATATTTCCCGAGCACGAAAATAAAACAATAAATTAATATGCTGTAATTTATTACTGTATCATTTTTTTATATATATGTATCTTTACCGTGCGAAGTGCGATATGCACAAAAAATAAAAAAAATAAAAAATAAATACAAATTACGACTTCTTGGATATTAAATGCGAGCGACCACTTTATATATTATGATATACGTCGTACGTTCTCTGGTCGTAATGACCCGTAAGACCTACTTATTATTACCGTTTGTGTTTACTACTGTATATCATGTAAAAATTATGAACAGTAATATTCTATTAGTAAAATAATAATAAATTTAGAAAAAAAAATTAAATTTGTTACAGCTAACCGTCACCAGGAAGAATCTATTTTTAATATGTCAAATACGTTAGTAACGTGAAAAATTAGAAAGCCGATATATATATATTGGTATAAAATGAAATCGAAAATACGACAAATATAAATTATGTTCTACTCGAAAATAAAAATAAAATAATACAATAATAACCATGAATTAGATTTTTAAAATGAAATGTTAATTTTGTATGCTATTTTTATAATACTCACATTAACTTTAAATTTTAAAATATAACTTATTTTTTATAAAAAAAAAAAACTGAAAAAAATGCACCAACCTAGCCACTCAACTGACTCATTCTATCATTTATTTATTATTACAAATTATATAAAACTTTAATTACTTTAAAAAGGCGTTTTTAACGAGATATTTTTATTAGATGAATGTATAAAGTAATTTTATAATTTCCAATAAGTAAAAATTATACTAAACTATCCTAAAAAATAATTTGATTGATAATATGGCAATGTTCATGTATTTAAGCAAATAAATATTTTTTTTCAGATATTATACCGATAGTATAAAATATTACAATTAAGTCATATGAGATATGACAATTTAACTTTAAATAAATAAAATAGATTAAATAAAAAATTAGTATGTTGTAGAATTACTTAAAAATAATATCAATATGTATGTATTTTAGATTTGAGTTCCATTTGCACGAGAATACTATTAAAAATATTCCAAAATAAACTCATCGAATTACAATCTCTGTTCAATATTGCCTATCATGAAAGATACTAAATTTAATTTTAAAACAACTTTTACTAGATATATTAAAAGTATATATTTATTATGGTTACTAAAATAACATATTTATAATACTAATACATGTTCCTCTCTTTGATTATAATATAAAAAATACAAATATATATCATTGAAAATAATAATAGTAAATTATTTCCTACGAGATATTTATTTTTATATGCATACTTTATAATTTACTAGGATAATTAAATTTGTACTATATAAAAATGGAGTTACAATCGATCTTTATCACAGTAGAGACATAATAATATGTAGTCTGTAATCAATCTACAAATTATTATTAACCTTTTGCAAACATTATTGCACAATCTAAGCAAATCCAAGAAATTGGTATTTGTTAATTTTTAGACATAATTATTTAGTACATATACATAATATTATTATACTCATTAACTACAATTTACGAGTAATATTTAAATATTATTTTATTTAATATTTACAATGTTAATTGATTTTAAGGCTCATTTTACCAAAACAAAACTCTTTCTAGCCAATTATGTACCTAACATTATTTATTTATTTTTTTTAAATCTATAATCAGTTATTTGTTTAAATTTAGTGATTAGAATAATTTTACACATTACATTAACAATCTATTTAATATTTGTTTACAATGACAAATGTAGATCATGATATTTTAGTATATTAAAAAAAAAAATATGTTTAATTAGGTAAAGATGATACATAGCATACTAAAAAATATTAATACACATTTTCATTGTTGCGCATAATTTTGAATCAAAATAGGTTTTTAGATGTTTGTAATATTTAAAGAAATAATATAATGATTTATCGAAAAAACAATAACTTAGACAAAACAATTGAAATATTTATGTTATTTATATTATTTATATACAGTAAAATATAGATTTTTTTGAATTTTTATAAATCCTTCAAATTAAATTAAATAAAAAGTAAACAATTACCTACATAATACTAGTCTATAGTATTATACTATAGAATTATATTTTTTTACTACAACACATATAAATAAATAACAATCTTTGGATTATCCATTAAATTAATCTTTACGTTTTTATATATCTTAAACAGTAGCTTATATAAGTATTTAGTCCTCGCCTACATCAGAACATATGAAACATAGTGGTTTTATCTGTCTTAAGATTAACAAACTCGATTAGAATTCGTTTATGTGTCCGTCCACCAATATAATAGTATAACTTTATACATATTTATAATAATTATAAATAATTACGCGTCATGATTATATAAAAATCACCTACTTTTATAAATTATAGTGTCAACTATGTGTGTAATACACTAGGAAAAAAAATGCAATTTCATTGATTGACACTGATACTAATCATTTCGCTCCATAATGTAAAAATCACTAACTAATAAGTAACAAATAATCATTTAATGACATTTCTAAACATACCCCAACATATCAATAAACGCGAAATAATTAGTTGTTTTTTGAGATTTTTCAATATTAAATAAATCTAAATACAAATATCAATTGTATTCAATCGACAATCATACGTCCTCCGCTAATTTAAACCAAAAAAAAATATTTTTATGGTGTCTGATGGTAAAACAGTCTCTTCGTGGGTTTTTAAAACATAATTATTATTAGTTTAATTACACAAATACATAATAATATAAATATTTTAACACACATTTTATTACGATAAGAATGTAATAATATATTATATGTACGATATTATATTTGTATAAGGGAACCAACCTTTGACCCTTTGGTGAATGGACCTTAAAGTAAATCCCAGTGGGGTCTTATCTTATAATAATATTATATAATATGACACGTCGTATATAATCAAAACGAATAGCACACACATTCACTTCCAATTGTCCCGAGATGTATGTATAAACATATATAATGTTATAAAGAAAACATTCGGTTACGCGTACTTGAGAATATCGAGATTAATAAGTTAACAACAAATTAACGGGCTCAACACTCACTGTATTATGATTTAAATTAGTCGGCATTAAAGGGTTCGACTTTCCAAAGAGCGATTATTCAAGAAAATAGTTCAATGTTACCTGCAATGATTAATGTTAATGCAATATACTTTGCAGATAACATAATTTCATTTATCAAGGACGAAAGATACCTCTTTAATATAAATTATAATGATATTATATTTCAATACTTATACACCACCGCACAGAGCTGTGGATATAAAAGGATTTAGGGGTTCAAACCCTCCTTACAGTTTTAACGACATGGCAAATGTATACATTTCTATCATATTTCAAAGTATGTATTATTATTGTTATAAATAGAGTATAAATAATAAATACACTGTTATAATAATATAAGCTGTCTGTTATACTAATTGTATTACGATTATACAAATATTATATGTTGTTCATATTTTTTAAATTAACTTAATTTAATTATTAGATCCAAAATTTTAATGCAAATTGCGTTTGTTTTTATGTACTCTAGGTTCTAGAAATCTAGGATAATGCATTCCAAGTAGGTGTATAATTAATTCATGTATAGGTAACGAAATTGAAACTTTTATTTGCATACTTTTGCATGTTTGATGACATTTAATTTTAAGAGTATTTCTTTTGGCGTATTAGCATTTTACCTTATGTCATGATACCATTATAATATCACGTTATATTAATAATAAACTAATAAATAACAATAATATTACCAATAATTAAAAAATAAACCCCGAACAATAAAATTTCCCAAATGGCTAAATCATGAGTCACAAATAGTGACTTTGTACTTTTGTTTTTTGCGAATTTCCAGTCTCCATTTATTATATTATGATAATATATTAATATTTAACGTATATTTCGTATTCATGAATTTTGTGGTATTAGTTTATAATATATATTTTTCGATTAATAACTATGTCTAAATGTAAATATTATTGTGAACATTTTTTTAAGTGTAAACATAGATAATGTACATGATGTGCGGTAAAATTTTCGAACGGATTGGCTAATTTTCTTACTAAGTACAGAGCTTTGAAATTTTTTCCAAAAATATTAAAGACTATCTGCAATTTTGGGTATAACGGTTTGAAAATTATATGGAATCTTAATCATATATAAAATGGCTATATTTACGAAAATCATAATTTTGACGAAATTAACTATTCGATTTTTCATGATAACTAATGCAATTTTGAACGTAGATACTTGAAATTTTTTTAAGTATTTTCATAGGTAATATTTACACACTTGGTAAATGTTGGTAAAATATACCTTCCCGCTTTTGTTTACTTTTTATATACATATTATGACAATAATTAATTTTAAAAAGTGGGAAGTTCAATTCCGGATGTTCTTTGTCCTTTCTGTCCTCGGAGAAATTAGTGGTTTATTATAAATAAGATTTGAATGCAATAATATTGCATTAACCGAAAAAATATTTTCATACATCCAAAAAAAAAAAAACTATTGTAAAATTAACAATATAAATATATATATAATATATTTTAGCATATTATTTTTTCTGATAAAGAGAGGTGGGTGAGATCAAAATTAAAACTTGAGTTGGGTATCAATACATTTTCGAGGGTGTAAACTGTCATAGGTAAATTTTTTGACTTTGGCACCACTGTCTGAATTAAAATAAATGGTAGGTACATAAATTGCTTCAATTGCGCAATTTAATATAAGAATGAATCTAGTCAGTGATGGAAGTTGGTCAAAATAAGCGGAGAATGTTAATATGAATAAAAATTTGAACTATAAAAAGTAGAATGATACTCTATAATCCCCAAATTGACCACTCAATATTATTTATATTTATTATTTTTGTTTTATATTTTATAGTATAAGGTTAAAATCATAGTAGGCAGAGACGTATTTAGAGATTTGGCGCCCTAGGTCAAAAAATTTTAACAGTTCCCTACCCCTTCTTAAAATAAATTAAATCTAAAAAACAGTATGTATTATAGCATACAATTTTTTTATGAAATGCCACCAATAATATTCCCTTAAAATTTCCGTCCGGGTCCTGCTCCCCCTGGCACCTCCTTTATACGTCACTTATAGTAGGTCTATCATGATCGACGTTATTGATAATTCTTATTCAGATGTAACCCGTTATTATTATTATAATTTGTTCAATATATCAATGTTATTCGAAATTACTTAACCTAACATATTTTGGATATACTAAAAAGAATGCAAAATATAATCTACCTAACCTAATTGTATAATATAGTTTAATTATTATTAGTACCCGTTTTATTAGAATATAGTCTGTGGGAATCGTAGTATTTTTTATTTCAATAGTAGGTATGTTATATTTTATTGGAACTGCATTAACCTAATTGTCGTTTATAATTTCAGGAGCATTTATCTATATGTTCCATTAACGCCACAATAAAATTAATATCGCAGATAGAAGATAATAAAAAACGCTATTGCCCATTAGATATACGTTCCGTTCCACGCAATATACAGATGACAATATTGATGACCAGTTTTTTCTATTATATTATTATTATTTCAATGTATACTCAACATTGTACAGCGTATTTGGCAAGTATACAAAATGTCTTATTAATTCGTGAAATCGTGATATCCACATATGCATAAGAGTTATACAAGACGCAATATATTTAATAATTATTATAATATTATAACTATACTATTGTTTACACCAATTGTACGAGAGGAAACATATTTTTTTAGGATAACAATAATATTGGTATAGGTAAACCGCAAATATACACGTCATTCTTGTAGGTATTTCTTAAACTCTGTAACCATCGGAACAATGAAATTATATTAATTTTTTTTTCACGGTATACATATTTCATTACACATAACACCATAAGTCTATAACAGTACCTACATAACAATAGGGCATTGACACACCTATTATATAAATTTATAAAATCATTCGAATCATCATAACGCACCAAAAGCCGAAAAAGTTTATTCAGTTATAACTTGCATTTTTTTTTTTTTTTTAAATCATATTTTCATTATCTCAAAATTTTAATTTTATTTATTTTAGTGTTGGTACAGTATAAAATATAATGTACTATTTTTACGTATGTATTTTAGTAATAATAATAATAATAAGTTTAATTTCGAAAAAATGAAGATTACTATAGGTGATATAGTTATTACCTGAAATATATATGTGCGAGAAAAAATACTAATAGTAGAAGAAGAAAACATATTTAAAAATACATTATTTTTATACTGAAACAAAATAATACAAATTGTAACTCAAAATCTGCATTTTATATAATGTTATTATTTTAACATTTTTGTAAGTTGTTTGCGATTAATTTAAACCAAATTTTTCATTTTCACATTTTTTTTTCTACAATAGAAGCATGAGTGTAACACAATAATTTTAATATTTTCAATCGCAATGAATCGTTTTAACAAAACATTCAAACCCCGTTTATGCGATATCACCGCGAATCGTATGACGGCAGTGACTGCAGTAGCGTACGTTTTCATCGGTCGTTATTGACAGTCGGTTATAGGTGAAATATAAAATTCCGAAATAAAGAACCGTC
Organism: Eriosoma lanigerum; assembly: GCA_013282895.1. Lineage (NCBI taxonomy): Eukaryota > Metazoa > Arthropoda > Insecta > Hemiptera > Aphididae > Eriosoma > Eriosoma lanigerum. The sequence continues at coordinate 2,102,271 of CM023357.1, read as the reverse complement.
CACGAGCACACACGAATTGCCACACTCGGAAGAAATATAATATAATATTATAAAGACACACATCGCGTATCTGTGTGTGTATAGAAAGCAGTTTTTGAGAGATTGAGACGCGGATAATAGCGTTACGAGGGCACTCCGATGAATCGAAATTGATAAGCTGAGGACCTGCGGGCTGGCTGTCTGCCTCTCACCCACAACACTGCGGAAAGAGTGCGGTTTACTATTATTATTTTTCCATTATTATTAACAATGTGCCAAATTAATACGTTGTTCGTTTGGCCTCCTTACAAATACCAAAACACAACCGGTGTGCTCGACAACGGCAACGGCGGCGGCGGCGGCGGTCGGGAATTAAAAAATGATAATAATAATAATAATAAAAAACACACTCGGTCACGAAAACATTGCGCGAGAGACCACGCGTGCTACAGAAGAATCACTGTGTACAATATACTATATTATATTTTATTCCGCCCGCAGCGGGGGGAACGCACGCAATAATAATAATAATAATAATAATAATCCTAGATACCGCACTATATACCAGGTAACCGGTATTTTGATAAATCGCCGTGTACAGTGGTACCCGGGACGAGCCTATGCAACGTCTTCTGATAATAATAAATAATATTTTCCTACGATATCTCGATATTTTGCGACATTCTCGATGTCCGTCGCCGGTTATACGTCACTACGGTTATATACTCGTTCGGGTTCACGACCCGGCGAGCGAGCGAGTGCACTCGGCACGACCGCGGTCCGAAAAAGTCGCCACACCCCTCTCGGTCCGTCCGCGGCGACCGCCCGCGATATTTCACGTATTTATTAACATTATTACCATGTTGCGCGCGATGACGTGCCGCGGAAAGTCGCCCGCTGCGAGAGTCCGTCGTCCGCCGTTATCGGATCGCGGTCTCGCGGCTTTCGGACACGAATTTAATTGAACCATCAAACAATAACGACGAACGTAACTGCTTATAACCTTCGGGACTGTCAATACAATAATAATAATATTATTATAATTATCGTGTATACGGGCACGCGTCCTTGTCAATCGCGTTCCCTCCGCGTCCGACCGCTGCGAAATCCGGACAAATCGCACGCGACAATCTCGCACACGGATCTCTGTCGATTGACGAGAACGATAACGATGTAATAATAATAATAATAATAATAATAATAATATAAATCATGTAAATGTAATATAATATATTATAATATGATATGAAAGTCTCCCTGACGCGATTACAGCACGAGCTGCCAACGATGACGTCGACGACGTAGGCGCCAATCGTCGGTCCGGTGACATTCGTCACGACCGATGACGGAGACCTATTATTAGGAGCCTAGTTATTCGCTATCCACCTAACCGATAACGGATTGAGGATAACAATATATATATGTCGTTCGATTTTTAGTTTTTTTTATCGATTAAAACGTCATGTGCGCCAATCCACAAAGTCAGTAGTTATATTATCGTTTTTTTTTCTGCTAAACAAACGAATATATTTAACATAACATTGTTGTTGGTTAGACTTAAAGGCCACTAAATTATTTGGTTCTCGTTCGTTTCGAATAAATTTGTAATTATTAATTTCTACACACCCGAAAACTAATATAATTATTAGAAGAAATAATATGCGAATAATATTGAAATCGTATATTATACGAAGTTCCTTTTGGAATATTATTGCATCGTCACGCTATAAATTGTATTTTCGTACACGTTGTCAAGAGCTTAGGTACACTATCCCCATGCAAATTTTTATAATATATTATGTTGTAAAATCCAAAACGTATTAGACGATAAAAAATTGTATTGTAACCAATACAGGTAAATACGTTTGAGGTCTATAATTTGTTTTCTTTAAAATCTCCGACTAAAGGTAGTTTCGGTGAAACGAAATGTTTCTTAAAACATTTAAACGTTTATGCAATAGATAGATCTCGCATAGGTATAAAGTATATATCTACATAAATTCTCAGATCTTATTTTTGCATATAGATAATTTATAAATATAATAACATATAAATGCTACTTTATGATTAAAATAGCGAAGAGCGATTTAACAATTTAACCGCTATGATTATTAACTTACTGTGTAACCAATACCGTACTTGATTTTAACCATGTGAATTATAAAATATCTACATCGAGGTAGTATCGTCTCAATTGTTTCTTATCATTCAATCACAATCGAATAATCTAAAGTCCCGTCTATTCATTTATTATCTATGATTTTATAGCCACACAACGTCAAATTCTCATACGTAGTAAGATCGTATATACGTATTAATATAAAATAAATAACGAACCGTTCCATATAGAATAGAATAACAAACAATCCATTCTGCTTATTGAAATATTTCTTTAGTCGCATCAGTCATATACAACATGCGTACGTATATTATTACTATTACGGTACAACCTCAATCGAGATTTCTTTTGTACAATACAATTACACAATAATATACTCTACCATCCGTAGCTATAATTAATACTATAGTGCTACGTACTTAATCTTTAGAAATACAAACAATTTCTTTTTAGACGTATCGATTCACTTCGAGAAAACATTTCAATTGCATTTTTCGAACTTAAAACAATTTTGGGCCACTTAGAAAGTATAGCAGTAATGCCGTATTAGGCTATTTCATTATTATATTATTTTCGTGATATTATATACAATATAACTTATTAGAATTTTATAATATTATTATATTATATCCGTCAAGGACGTAACATCAATATTAAGTATTAATACAAAATGACTTAATATTATTTATAGACCAAAGGCAACATAAAATTGCAGTCAATGATGCTCGATAAATAAAACATTTTTATACAATATGCGCAATTTAAAATTATTGAATTGAATGTAAAAACGTAAACTTCAAATTATTTTCATACACCAAGTACCTATCTAATAACTACTATTTGTATCGATCGAGAACATTTCATTATTATTTGCGTTCATTTTAATCTGTGCTTATGTACTCGCTCTAACCTATTACATTATTATTAATTAATTATATTATATCGTGTTTTCAACCTCTGCGTCTTAAACAGATATACAATATAATAAATTTATAACAAAATATTTCAAAGGTTTCGTACGATGGTATTATACATATGTGCTGATATACGCTATGAAGTGAAATGTTATAATAATAATTATTAATAATATTAATAATTGACATGACATATCTATGTACAATAAACCTCAATATAAATTTCTCTGTCGGATATTATTCCTCGTTTCTCGATGATATCATATAATGGAAATTAAGAAAAAAACATCATAATATAATATCACTACAGAGTTTCACTAGGAATCTTTAAAAAGTCGTCGAAAACACAATAGGCATTTGAGAATATTCGAATATCGCCGATATAATAACAATACGCAGTGGCGAAACTTACAGGAATCATGATAAGATTACCCACAACATTTTACAATTTGTATTATTGTATATAATATAATGTAAAAAAAAATACTACAGTTACAGTTGAATAACATTATTGGGCAATATTGCCTTATAATCAAGATAATATACTTACTAATAAAAAAAAAAAAAATACATAATGAGATAATATGTGATAGGATATGTCTTTATCTATCAGATTGAACTGTACCAAATGAATGATTGATCTGCATTGATCAAAAATTAATATGAATATCCATTAAAAATGATGTGAGGTTATTAATAATAAACGATTATTTAATAACTTATTTGCTTTTTTTTAGAAAATTATTGTTATCAATTTTGTTCGCACAAAATAAACACATTAATTTGAAATCAAATAAAAGATGGATAGATCGCAACTCACTCTTTATGGTCGCGATGCAAAGATTTGTTCGATCGGACACCCACACTGTCTTAATATTATAGTTATATTATTTAAAATAATATTTATCAGCATTATTGATTATAATATTAAATACACATATACAAAAATAAATACAAATATTATTTTTTTCAGTTCACACAAGTGCAGCGTAATAGCTTCTAGAATATTATAATATGCACTTCCATCAATAATTTTATCATTTATTTGTTAAAACTAGAGAAAAATTAATTGAATATTGTTAAAAAATTAACAGCAATTTAATAATGATTAAAAAACCTAAAAAAATCATCCTTATAGTCCAATATAGGAGACACTTCTGGATCACTAATGTATAGTGAATTTTTTTTAGTTATTCGGAAAGTCATAACCAAATATTCTGCTAAACAAAATATTTCGGCATAATCTCGAAAAACGTGTTTTTCGGAGCTTCAATGACTGGATTGAATTAGTAGGTAATTGTTGTTTTATTCAACACGTACTTGTACCGCGTATCAATTAAATTTTTTGTTGCTATCAAATAATTTAATTACATTATCCAATATGTTTTGTAAAATAACTTTTTGTAGTCAATATTTTCATATTATTACTTCAAGTCCTCACCTTACCTAAGTTTCCCCTATCATTATTTTATCAGGTATTTTATACGACGCTTCGCGATTGTTCCATCTGACCCGACCCGTTCGCCATCTAATATTAGCGGCGCATTATTAAAACATAAAAACGAATTCTATTGTTGTTCTCCGCAGCAAAGAGGGTTGCACATAATACTATAATAGTGCGTATAAGGCCTTACCTATCCGATAATGTTATTATAGTATTTTCGTTTATGAAATTCTTACGGTCGTTGTCATATTTATTTTATTTCGATTATATGCGAGGGCACATTGCGAAATGCAGTTACGATAATAATAATATTTTTGTTATTATTATATATTATTATATAGTCTCATCGTGTGAAAGCGGAATCGGCAACTCGAAATCGTTGCGACGACGGTCACGTTATTTTATTATTATTATTACATGTTAATTGTGCGTCCTGTCGTTGGCGCGCGCCAAACACAATGACCGGAGACATTCTCGTTCATCGGGTCCTAATTCGCGGGCACGCGAAACCGTCACGACGAGGGTGGTACATTGGATGCTGCGCGCGATCACGACAACCAAGACGACGATGATTATACCGCGATTTAATAAACACAATAATATACAATTATTATTATTATAGATATTATGCGAGCGTTTTCTTTTATTTCTTTTTCATCACAAAATCAGCGGAACATCCACGAGGAAAGAATATAATGGTAAAAAAACAAAACAACGACGACGACAACAATAATATTATTTTTAGGTACCTGAAATACTACGCATAATATAAAACACAATATTATATAATTATATGATCTATATAACATAATAACTATTACAAAGATAACATTATTTCATAAAACGCAATTTAAAATTTAAATTTAATACAAAAATACATAGGTTTTCAGAAAGGGAGTTGCTTTTTCTGATTTTTAATATTTCAATTGTTCAAATTTTCTTATCGCTAAAGAACTATAATATGGTAACTTTATTCTCTTTATACCATTAAGTAACATACATTGTTGAAATAATTTGTTACTTACAAAAACGTATCGTATTGTAGGTCAAATTATTATTTTCGGAATTAAAAAAATTATTTTTTTTTTTAAGTTACGTTTGTATCTTTCTGTAAAAATGTTTGCGGATGCCTATGTGAAAATATATTAATTAGATAACGTATGATTTCCAGTAAAGTGCGATTTACGTACGTTGGACACAAGACAATTATAAGTATCATTTTATCTCAAATGTCTTATTATATCCATCATATATTTCTCAATTTTCGTGTTGTGATATGAGACCGTGCAATTAGACGGTGTTTTTTTACTCTGGCTTACGTTGACGGTTGGCCGTTAATTTCTAAAAATTCGTATGAAATAATTCGATAATTATGAAGAATCGAAGATAGGACCATCGGATTAAAGTTATAATATTAAATATACCGTTTAAATCAAACGAGTCGACCAGAATATTAAAATTGAAAATAATACGTAGAAGTAGTTGTCATAATTAGAACTATAATTTTGTAAGATTTGCATTTTTAACCTTTTAAACATAGAGAACGTGTTTTTTTTTTTTTGTCGGACAAATTTTATATAATATTATAAGTAATATTGAGTTCAATTATGAACTGAAACTACTCGAAAAAAGAAACATTTACACCAATGTCTCCTCCCCTTCCTGAATGTGGTCCAGGTCAGGTACGATCGTACATAAAATAATAAATATAAACATAATATTATAATGCGCATATGGCAGCCACAGGGAAGGCACACGGAAGATAAATAATAATATAAGTATACAAATATGGGACGGTCAGGTGTTTAATGGCCAAAGGTTTTTATAACATTGCCCAAAGTAGTTTGTGTCGTGACCAGTGATAATTGGAACCGCTTCGTGATAATAAATTCTTTTCGTCCCTCCGCTTCATCACACGCGATCCGCAAAACGTGTCGTCGTCTGTTCACCGTTTTCCGTACCCGCATGTAGCGCGATAATAGTTATTATCTAATCTCTTTTTTCCCCGTCACCCATCGTCATCGTCCCTATATTGACGCCATTTCTCTGCTCGCCGAGCGAAGTTCATCATGTTATGTTCACAATGACAATAATGTAAAAATTACAATTTTTGATGGATTATTTGCCCGCAGTTCCATATACATTGTATTTATTATACAAGACGATCAGAATAATTAATAGTTAGAAAAAAAAACAGTGATTCGGTTTGATGTTATTAATTGTTTTTTATAACACAATATTATTCCTGTCATACTATATATACTAAAACGTAGAGAAAACGTACGCACTTTTTCATCGGTGTCAAAGTCTATATAAAACTGCGCGCATTAGAAACCTCACGATCGTCCAATGTATTCTCTCTGGGAACCGATTTATTTTACTACCTATCGTATTATTTTAATTAAAACACGTTATATAAAACAGACAATAAATTTATTTACAAATTTTTCGCCAACGATATGTAACTATTTGTCACTTGTTGAATGCGTGTGCAAAGATGTATATTATTGGATAACGACACTATTATTTAGTGGACATTTATCGAAACTTTGGAACAAATTTCCAGTCATACTATTATTGTTATAATACCCAGGCTTCAGAGAATCCATAATCGAGTAAGACCGAAATCGAAAATTTTGTTTGTATTTTGAAATTGTATGGACCGGTTTCGAGTTGCGATGATTGAAAGTCGAAAGGGGAGAACAAATTTTTGTGAAATTCAATTTAATTAATATATATATAATTGTCAATAATTTGCGTCTAGCGGGGATTTGAATAATAGTTAAAAACAATAAATACCTATACTCTTATGTATTGAGTTTTTCAATTCAAGTACTTATAAAGTTATAAGTTTCGAGTTATTATCATTCTACCCGATTACTGTTTAACAGTATTTATGTTATGACACTGGCTAGAGGTCTCTATTTAATATGTATCTGTAATCAAAAACTGTATTTGAATAATCTTAATTAGTTTTGTAACGTTCATAGAAAATTGGAAAATCTGCAGACTCGTTAACCTGGTAATTAGTATACTATTGGATTTTCTCTCTCTCAGTGTATCTCTCTTTCGTAACGTGCAAAAATTATTTAGTTTTGTGCGTGAGATTGTTACGATTTCGAATGGCGATGGTGGTGGTGAAGGGGTTGATGATAGCAGTGATATCATAAAAAAACGTTGCATTTCTGTCGTATGTCCCAACAGTATCGTGTACACGGCAGACATATTGGTAGCGGTTACGCAATTGTTGTTCGGACTTCGCCGGGCTGGCGGGCTGTGTACCGGACGCGAAACGAATTTCCCCCGTGACGCGTTGCTCAAGACTGAAGAATGGCATAACGCCTACGTGATGATGGTCTTCCATCGTCGCAGTTTCACTTTCGGTAATGCGATTCTAATGAGACGGTGACCGACGCAGTGATGCAGTGAATAGAATATTATATGCAGCGGCGGAGAAAAAGAAATAATGCTGAATACTATCTAAATAATCGCACGATAAAGACATTCACGGGTTCCCATCGTTCGATCGATATAACGAACGATTACCGACTTCCTCGTCGTCATCGTTAGACGTTCAAAAACTAATTTACAGACATGATTCAGCGTGATTTAAGTTCTGAAATAAAATAACGAAACGGCATTTGAGTCAACCTTGGCACGGATACGGAGTACGTGTGACCGTTTTCCTCTGGCTTATGCACACTCGACACTTTCTTATAATCTTTCCATTTTTACGCGCTGGCCTCGTCTTTTGACTGAACACAATATTATGTTTTATTATGTTAGTGAAGTGAGCCTCACCATATCGTCTAATTCACTCCAAACTCATGTCAATATTTAGAAAATTAAATGCAAATAAAAATTGAATTTTTAGCCATTTTTTTAATTTGTAATTAATTTGATAAATAATGGCGTTAGTCTGATTTTATTAGGTCAAAGTGGTAGTGCACCAACTAGTGTGTCGACCCTTAGTTTCATCAATATGGTGATTTTTGGGCATTTTTTTATTTAATTAAAGTGAAATATTATAAACAATTTATTATAATAACTTAATATTTTAATATCATGGCAAAGATTCGATTGATGTTTGTGTCATCATTAGTAGTCATATACAAGAAATCAATAATAATATATAATATAGTGTACGCGATAGTTAATAAACATTATTTAAAAACATTTCGAAAATATCAACTGTCACCATGACTGTCTGATATCTAATTCATACAAACATATCTAAATACACCGGTAAAGCTTGTCTAACAAATAGTGTGTGCGAGTTTCAGTTGGACCGGAAATGTGTCCTCAGTTTTGGATCGACCTGCTGTTACTCATGTGTTGTTATGAATAGTTTAATTATTTCGTTTTTTACTGTCAGAATTGCGTGATATTAATGCGGGTATCCAGATACCTAATATCAGCAGTATATTATTATGTTACAGTATATATAAGTATGTCGTAAGTTTGAAAACAAGTGAAAACAATCAGTCACTCCTTAATTTAATTCGACATGATGCAGGCAAATAATAAAATACATTATAATATAATGTAGATTTAGATACCGTATATCGATTGAAAAGATCGGTAATTATTTGGAATTCATTGTTTTAAAATGATAATATTATTTTTTGTCATAATTGTAAACGTTATATCATTTATAATATCGCAGGCGATATATTAAATTAGATATGGATGATCATTATTTGTTTTTTTTTTAATAATACAAATTATTGATATAAAAATACATTTTATTTGCATAGTTTATAAAAAAAATTTTGAGCTTATACTACAACCCGAGTATGAGATATCTACGTAATTTTGCATACTGAAAAAATTAAGAAAAAATACCAAAAAAAAAGGTTTTAAAAATGCGAAATTAACGGAAACGACGAACATCTATTAATAACTTTGTGATAATAAGACAACAATAAATTATAACGCTATACTGCTATACTGCTATACTAGTGGAGCAGCAATCAGGGCTTAAGTATCTTACAGCACTCAGACTAATAATTATTTATGACTAACACATAGACGACAACGATAAAGAGATTAGAAATTGCTTAAAATGTACCCCTAATTAAATAAGCAAAAGCAGGCTCCTTAGTTTTTATTAAAGTTATATAAATAAGGACGCTGCTTAAAGTTAGCAGTGTTGTACAAAGATAACCCATAATTTATGTAGATAAGATGACAGATAATTGACTTTAAATTTATCTAGATGAGATAAATAGATAACACTTAATTTTTTTATCTAGATAAGAGATAAAAGATAACCAATTTTATCTAGATAAAAAAACAGATAATTAATATTTAATATTGTAAATATAACGTTCGTACTCTGCATAAACCATAGTTGTTATTATCATGATTAGTTTGTAAATATTATTATTATTAATTATAAATTATCTGAAGCTCCAGTTTAAACTATAAATAGTGTTAACAGAGTGCGGTTTAAAATAATTTCGTATCAAAATTTTTAAATCATTGATTGAATAATTATCTAGATGATTATTTTCAGATAGCCAATTTATTTATCTAGATAAGATACAAAGATAACTATATTTTATCTAGATAACGTACAACACTGAAAGTTAGACAAAATATATTACTATGTAGAAAGAATGTATATGCTCGCGTTGCGCGTTTGATGCAATTTTACATAAATTTAATGAGTTTTTTATTACTTTTTAATTTATTTTTGAATAATGAATAAAAAATAAAAAGAATCTAGTTAAAAAGTGTAATAATTATATTTTATTAATTTATGAGTTTTGTATTATTAGAATTTATTAAAATATTAAAGGAAATATCGTAAAAATATCGTCTAAATAGAAATTATTGTGTGCTTATTAGTTATTTTAAATGCATGATTGTATATTTTATTATTTTTTTAGAGTTATACTAGTTCCACGTTTTAATTAAAATATATTGTAATGTTATTTTGGGTCTACATTTTGCACGTCTAAATTTAATAAAAAATTGACTTCATATAACATTATATTAGATGAGTAGTAAAAAAATATTTCAATTCAGTCAACTTAGGTATACAGAGTTATATTTTATTATCATTATCTAATAAATATCACTGTTATATAAGCCAATTTTTTTAAATTGATTTTGAATATTTATTCATGTATTCTAGGCAATATTTCTTGTAAAGGTGACTTATTAATTATTATCATATTAACTTTTAACTTAATATATATTTTTTAATAGTAGATATCAAAATGTACCAAAAATAAAAAAAATTATGAACATTAAATACACGTACTGGTTTTTAGAATCCGACGCATTGTATATGACGTGATTATGTCTCACAAATAACTTTTATTTTTAGAGATATTCGTTAGATCATGATAAAAAAAGTTATCCTGTATATACGTTGTGTATATGTTTTAATGTAAAATATTGACATAACTAATAACCTGATTTGTAAAAATAACATTAAATTCTCTAAATAAACGAATAGCTGCCGAACAACTGCTGCCAGTATAATAATATCTAGTTAGAGTACTATGAGAAAAATGCTACTTTATAATTTTATTACCGGTTACAGATAATCCAATTATAACGTGAAAATATAAATTTAACATCTATGCATACATCAATTTAACGACAGGGATAGCATTTAATAGCTAATTCTATTAAAAATAAACAAGTATATGCGTATATCATATTGCAGTAATTTAAAGCAAATCAAATAGTATAATAATTTTGTTTCTAAATTGGCAGTAATCTATTTATCAATATTATATAAAAAAAAATGTCATAATACATAGTACACCATAGTACAAAATTGTACTTAAAATTAATATTTCTGAAATATTTGTCATAAGAAATTATTATAATAGGTAGTATTCAAATTATAGCAGTACAAGTGAAGTAAATTTGCAATAAAAAATCACATTTTTTAGATGTTTACATAAGCTTATATATATGTTAGATCTATAGGCTGGAGCAACCATTTATTATAATTTCTTCAAAATTCATAATTACAAATTACTGTAATATATTAATATATATATTATGTACATTAGAAATAAAATAATTTCGCAAAACTCACGCATAGGAATTTAAATAAATAATTGTATATAATTTGAGTCATCGGAATTGAATCATTTTAATTGAGTAACATCTATATATTATTTTTATTTACATAGTCATTTTATAATTTAAAAGTACAAATTGTATAATATAATATTATATTATTATATAGATGAATCATCATTGTAGAGTATTTGAGTAGGTACTTAATTAACATTATTTTTAGAAGAAAAAAATCTATTAAAGAATTATATGTTTCAACAAACACTATTCGATTATGAAATATACGTTTACGTTTTTTTTTTTTTTTTAATGTAAGATTTAATTATATAAAATAAGTATTATAGAACAAAGCAGGTAACTAAAATATCAATTTTTCTATGGTCATGTTTCATATAAGTACGTAATAACTAAGTGCCAGTATACCTGTTTGAAATAAACAATATCGCAAACATGAACTAATCTAACTTGCAAATACAATGGCTTAAGTATGGGTTTGGAGTTTATGAATTAAATACAACATGTAATTATTTAGGAATATTGAAAAAAATGGTTTGGGAGAGGTGGTAAAGGGGAATAAAATCATCGTCTTATCGCGTTTTGTTCCGCGGGACGACTGGGGCGTAATAATAATAATACAATGTTACAGAATTTCGCCGAGTAATAATTGATAATAATTCCAAATTTAATTAACGAGCTCATCCCGTATGGTATAATTTATTATTTATCTATATATATATATATATAAATAAGATAGAAGAGGGAAAAAAACCTGTTCGATGTACTCGTAATATTATTATAGGTATTTGTGTATAATAATGCGCGTATTACCGGCGAGGAAAAAAAAATCTTGTGTGCGCGTAACAACGTCGGTGGCCCGAGATAGAAATCGTTCATCGGATATAAAATATATAGGTAGTACAAGTCGTATACAATAATATGTATTATTCTGTTATATAATAATTTACCGGCGATATGAAAAAAAAAAAAAAATTGACGTTGCCCATCAGAATTAGACCATTGCACAAAACGCATATTGATTCGGATTGCATATTATCAGGCGATATTTTTCTCTTTCGACCTTAAAACCTTTTCCCATCATCTCTATCCCTCTAGTTCTCTTATCCTCCATTCCCATTTAAATTACAGAGCAGACGACATATTGCCACGCTGTGGATGTAATTACGTTATCTGCGAGCACATTATATATTACACATAATGTTTTATTCTAGTTTATCTCGGATGAGATGATGATTGAAATAATAATACGTTTGACGACACGTCTCTCAGGCCGCATTAATATTAATATGATGAAGTACTTCAACCCGCTACCTTATTTCCATCACACACCCACCGTCGGTCGTCGTCGTGGAAGTCATTTTTCAAGATCCTAATCAGCTCAATATTTTGTACACTCTTTTCTGTCTACTTACATTAGGTAGGTTATAGGTACCAACCTGTTGTTGTTATTGTTGTCGTTACTGACGTAGTGGTAGAGCATAATTTCGTATATATATTTCCATCGCGGGCTTTTAAAAACAAGCCAAGTGACACGAAAAACGTGACCGCATCGCCCCGTGGGTACAACGTCCTTTCTATAAACTCTCATTTGACATAAATAGATAAGGGGAATTTGTTCGTTTCGTTGTTTACGCTATGCAGCAAACAACAGGATTATTTTCATTGTGATGCAATTGTCTACATTGTCTTTTTATCTAAACCCGGAATTCTTCAAAGTAATAAAAAACACAAGAGACATAATATTATGTAGAATTTAGGTAGGTACTGATTGTGTTACAGTGGAGAGTTTTGTTAAAATAATTATTACTTGTAGTATGAACGTGACTTTGTAAGAGTTACGACACGAGGGGACCCCGACCCGGAGCGTAGTTCGTATAATTTACAAAAAATAATTAAGTTTGCAATGAAAAAACAATTAATAAAATATATTATCTAATAATTATTTTGTTTGTATTTTTGATCGCCATAATGAATGGCGAAGTAAATTAATAAATAAATAAATTAAATAAATAAAACTAGTCATTTGAATTTTTATATATTAAAAGCCCATAATTACCTATATATATTTTATTCTTTCTTACAATACAAATGAGCGATTTGAAATTATGATGCGTTGTTATTTGAATGTGTTTGAATTACTAACTTTAAGTATACAAAATAATGATTAATATTTTGATATTATAATTATTTTCAAATTTATTGATTTCAATTTCGTATATTATATACTATAGGTAAATAGATTAATGTCTTCGGATATATCTATTACAGAATTTAAATGATATTATATTTACTTCAAATCCAAGTACCTATATTATTGTTTGTAAGTCATCAATATGTTAATAAGCAAAGTAAATAATAATATTTCATATTATTGAGTTTAGCTTGTACTCATACTTTTAATCAATTTTCCCACTGTAAAAACTCTATTGGGTCTTAAAATTACACACATATATTATCAAACATATTCTATCGTTATCAATAAAAATAATTTAAGGTCTCTCATAACAAAATAAATAATACGAATTGCATGTTACCTTTAAATACCAAGTTCTTAAATTATATTATAATAATGATAAACAATTAATAGATCTGTAAATCGTCAATACGATGCATATTTACTTAAATATATTATCTTATAGAACGATATAGATAATATTTAAAGCGTAATTATTTATATCATACTGTATATATCCAATATAAAAATTAGAACCATATAGCTATTAATATAATTATAAGTATTACCATTTATTATTGAATCTATTCTATAATCAATAGTATAACATTTCATAGATGTATTATTAATAATGCAGTAGGATCAATTATATTTTATAGGTAGACATTCTTAGTGTTTGAAGTTTGAAATATTAAACAAAATATGTAGTAAATTATTAACTTGTTATATTTATGAACATAATATTATTATTGGTTAGTTACAATATTACTATATTGTTGTAAATAACAATATTTTTCGCATGATACAGTCGTTACAGGTTTATATATATAAACATTATGTTTTTATATTCAATAATTATTTTATAATTTGATTTGTTATAACTTATACAGGCATGTAGGTAAATTTAAACCATGTTCCTATTGGACTTCTATTAATTATTAATTTTTCAAGAATTATATAACTAGTGTTATTATAATTATAAGACTGTTGCTAATCTAACTCATATATTGAGCAATATAGAGTATATATTATAATTTAATAATTTTAAATAGTTCATAGTTTAATATTGTTTCATTCTTTAAAATTATGACATTTGACTACCTACTATAAATTTAATTGATTTAATGTAAATTTTAATTCAAAAAAACTAATATTATTTTTTTCATTTTAAAAATAATTTGTTTGCATTACACTTGAAAGTGTTATTTCCTTTTCTGAATGATAAAAAAAAAAATGAAAAAAAAAATGGAAATCAATTAGTAAAAATTATAATTTACAATTATAAAAATAATGATTTTTTTATTAGAAGTCAAAGTGTAAAATACAAATAATGATGAATGGTTTATTATTATAGTTGGTATGTTTAGTATGGTTTAAATTATAATGTAAACTTCACATTTAATTTATTAATTTAAAATAAATTAACATGTTATTTTATTTTACTAATTTATAAAGAACTAATATAATAAACAAAGGTCAATAATAATAATTTTTAATAATAATTTGCAAACTATGTGAAAGTTTAAAAGTGGATGATATTATGATACTATTCACTATTTGATCGTCGTATAATGCTGCTTCCGTACCAAATAGTGAACCCTATTTGGTGTGGTATATGTTTTCCATGTTTTTTGTATGGTTTGTTTTATCAATATTTCCACTGGAGTAGCCCCGAATGATGTGGGAATGTTTTTTCATTTGTGTGGTCTCCTTCTTTCCAGGAACATGCTCCTTTATCTATATTTGTCACGTGATTTCATAATCTTTGCCTTAAATGTTTTACTATATTTGTTCTTGTTTTTTGTGATGTCATTGGTCGACTGCCCGTTAGTGCTACTGAACAATGACGTATGTTGATTGAAAATTAATTTTGTTTAATACTATATTTTAAATACTGAATAGCACCAGCAACCTTATAAATGTGAAGCGAATTCGATATTAATGACACTATTTCTATAATTAATATATTGTAAAGTTAATTTATAACAAATTTAAATCCAATATAATTTTGAAATATATTTAAAATACCTATATACTTTTATTTAATATTATTATACTCAAATTTGAGATAATTATTAGGAAAACTTAATGGAATATTTAAATACTTAAGTAATTATTTTATTTAATAGGTAAGGTATTAGGATGAATATTTATAGAATTTATATAGAATATAAATAATATTAATCTGATGAAACTGTACACCACTTATTTTTGCTTGTCTATTTGTATATCTAAATTGAGAACATAAAAATTACCATATTAATTATATTTTGCGTAAAATAATATTTTAACGAAAAATAAATAAATATTTAATTTAATAAATATAACATTTAAAAACCATAAAAAATTATAAATTTAATATAATAAGTAAACAAAATTTTTAAAAATTATAATTAAATGATAAAATTTACTATTTTAAGTATTGAACATACTTTTTCATGCTGTACTGTGGCGGGGGCAATTGTTATCACGACCGCTCGTTTTGTGTATTAGATTGCGCAATTCAGCATATTATTTTATCTCGATGGATTCAGTCTATGTTGTCATTATTATATATTGAAAGGTAATGAGGTATTTAATAACTTGTACACATTACTAATATTATAATTCAGTAAAATAAACATATCATTATGTACAATTAATAATAAACCATGTTTTTAATTACTTTTTAATTCCTTCTCACCGTGCCAACTACTCCCATAACCATCCTTTGCACAAAATGCTTCGTATACTAAATAACTCTTAGGTCTATACTTGATTTAAATTTATGTATGAATATGAATTGTTTAGTTTTTAGTTTTATTTCACACTATTATATAATATTTATTTTTCTAATTGTACCTAATATTTGTATAGATATCGTGTTATTCTGCTTTTGTTTTTGTTCTTATCCTTTTGTAGGACTCTTGCAGCTATTTTTATCACTCAGTTTTTTATTTTTCAACTTTAACTTTATTTTTAACAGTTATTGGTATATTATTTTGCACTTGATGCAACGCGTAATTTAGTTTCATATGAGTGATTATCCTGTACGCAAAACATTCTTAATATTTGCATCTTATCAGTAATCGCGAAATTATATCAAAGTGGTAAATTATTATACCATCGCGTTTTAAACGCATGAAATATTTCATACAATGTGATCTTTCGATCTAAAACTGCCAACAATTCTCAAGATATAAATTGCAAGACTCGAAACGGTAAGTAATTTTTTTAGTTAATAACATATTAAATTTGATTTATGTATAATAATAACTTAATTTCTAATATCACTTTGAATATATTTACAAAATTATTTTATTTTATTTTATTAATTATTTTGGTGTAAACTTTGATGATTTTTTAAAATAATTTAACTTACATTATTCATTCATATGAGTAATATTTTTAATTGCATATGTTGTATAGAGTTTAAAATTTGTTTTATAGTTCTAATTTTTGGTTGCCAAGAAAAATATTTTGATATGAGTAAAAAATGTCTTATTTAATGTAGTAATACAAATTGTCTAGTTTATTATTTTTCACTTTGCCAAATAAAGTTGATGATTTGTTTTGTTTTGTTTTTATTGTTATAGACCATATCATAATGAAAGACTCTGAAATATGTTCAATGCTTAACTCACAGATGATCATGCTGAGATCTCAGATTTTGACAGGGATAGTGATGTTGATGGTTATTTACCGATTAATGTTTGTACTACAGAAGAAACAACAAGATCCCAATGTTCATCATTTTCTGGTAAATTCACAGTTACATACAAATGATCACAGCGTTGAATCTTCTAATCCCAGTACTAGCTCATCTATATCTATGAACAGAAGTCTACGGCCTATAAGAGTTAAAAGAGCTCTTATGGAACAGTTTAATAATTCGAGTTCAAGTAAAATTGACGATACTGACAAAAACCCTGATGCATGTTTTTCACCCTTTAATATTACACATATTTTAATTACATTTTTTTAGGTTCTGAGCGGAGCGAAGAATATTGATTTTACAAAGATGTTTTTTTTTTTATGTATTAAAACAATTTTTCGGATAGAAATAATGGTCCGATTATTACGTATAGCATATGCTTCTCTTACAAATGTTGTCTACTTGGTACTTTATATTGCACATTTTTCGAATTTCCCAAAAGTTTTTCCTTAAGAAGCGGAAAATTGGCAATTTTTTATACACTTTGTATTATATTTTTTTTTCGTGATTTCTTATTAAGTTTTAATTGTAAGGACTTGAACATTTTTTTGAGTACTAAAATAGATTATTTACAAGCGTAGTAAAATTTTGGAACGGAACAGTTAATTATTTGAAAAAATATAGAGCTTTGAACGTTTTCCCCAAAAAAATTAATATTACCTACAATTTTGGGATTTTCTGTTTGGAAATTTTATATAAATCCAATAATATATTATTTTATCTTGTTACAAAATATTTTGAAAATCTTAACAGGTAAATTTTTTTTTATAGGCTTTTTAGTAGATAACTTTTACTATTAAGTAATTAATAATATTTCATTACAAAACGTTTAGTTTGTATTCATATTTTTAATCAATTTTTCACTGTAAAAACTCTAAGAGGTCTTAAAATTACGCACATATATCAAACCTAAACTATCGTTATCGATAAAGATCATTTAAAATTTCTCATGGCAAAACAAATAATACGAATTGTATGTTACCTTTAAATACCAAGTTCTTAAATTAATTATTTTATAATAACGATAAACAATTTTAAAAATCTGTAAATCGCCAATCCGACGCATATTTACTTCAATATATTATCTTATAGAACGGTAAAAATTAAATTTAAACCGTAATTATTTACATCATACTGTATATCCAATAAACATATTAGAACCATATATCTATTAATATAATTGTAAGTATAACCATTTATTATTGAATCTATTCTATTATCAATGGTATAACACATCATACATGTATTATTATGAATAATGCAGTAGGATTAAATATACATTATAGATATATATTCTTAGATATATTATTAATTATTATTCTCTTAGTGTTTAAAGTTTGAAATATTTCACAAAATATGTAGTAAATTACTAACTTGTTTAGTTTTTGAACATAGTATTATTATTGGTTAATTACAATATTACTAAGTACATAGTTGTTGATAACAATGTTTTTCCAGTGATATAACCGATACAGGTTACACATTATATTTTTATGGCCTATAATTATTTTATAATTTGATATGTGATAACTTGTAAACATACTTTTCATTAATTATTATAATTTATATGTATTATGTATAATATAATATATTAATTATTTCTTGGATAGAAATAAAAATACCATTTATTATTCAACATCATACAAACATATAGGTGAATTTAAACTATGTTCCTATTGGTGTTCTGTTAATTATTATTTTTAATTAATGTTTCAAGAATTATATAATTTCTTTTATTATATTTGTAAGACTGTTGCTAACCTAATTTATCTAATGAGTAATATAAAGTTTATTTTGTGATATTATAATTTTTAATTAATTAATAGTTAATTAGTAGTTTACAGTTTAATATTGTTTCATTTATTATAATTATAACATCTGACTACCTACTATAAAAATTATTGATTTACTGTAAATTTAAACTTGGAACTTAATAAAATTCATGTAATTTAATTACAACTATAAGAAAAACTAAATTAAATTTCTATTATTTCTAAACATCTAAAAATGTAATTAATTCAAAAGAGCGTTTCCTAATCTTCGTCCTTGTCATCTCAGTTGATTTCCATATTTAATTTGGATAAAATCTGTCGCAAAATTTGTCAACAGAATAATTATGTTCATCTATGAAAATAAATTCAAAAATACTTTAAAAGTGAATTATATTAAATAAATGCAATAATTAATTGCTTATTATTAAAAGTATTGTAGAAAAACCTTTTATTTATTTATTTCATTCTGAACGAAGCGAAAAATGTATTGGCTATACAATGGAGTATTTTTTATGCCTGTGACACTTTTTTGGGTAGAAATAATTGTCTGATTAACACGAGTTATACCTTATTGCTTTAGGTTGCAAATAGCATCTATTTGGTACTCTAATTAGCTCATTTTTCTTGGAAGAAGAAAAACAAAAAAATACGGAAAATCGGTTAAATTCACGGAAATCGTAATTTTAACTAAATTTATTTGGATTTTTATAACAATTAATGCAATTTTGAATTTAGAGACTTGTAAAAATTTGAAGTATTCTTTTAGGTAGTCTCCATAGGTTATACAATTTTGGCCTGGATTATCAGTATAATATATTGTTTTACATTGATTTTCGCTCAGATACGTATTTTGATACATGCAATGTCATTGTATTCAAATTTTATTTATAATGAATCACTTATTTCTCTGAAGACCGAAAGAAACGAAGAAGGAACGTCCAAAATCGATTATTTCGCTTTTGATTACATTTTATTTGATGTTATGATACGTGAGTAATAAATAATAATATAAGAGTCATGTATTAAATAAACTTAGAGAATCGGGGAAGACTATCAATTTGACCAAACAAATTATGGTCACATAATTTTAATTCATGGACAAATGTTAATTTTAATTATAAATATTATTTTGTACAACAAATTGATTTTTTTCACATAAAGGTTTAGTTATGAAAATAAAATTATAAATTCAAATAAATGTTATTATAACTTAACTCAGATTTTAATTAAGTTTAATTAAATGAAGACTAATTGACATGAAAAATTAATTTAAAAGACTCTGTAATATATTATCTCAGTAGATTATAATACATACTATCTTTAAATTTAATATAATTTTCTGTGATATGGATTAAAAACTTATCGGCACATGCACCTATAATTTATTTGTTTAAATTTGGATTTTAATCATATTTTGGTCATTTATTTAAATTGATTATATATTCAAAAATATTTTAAACAATTAATATTAAAAAAATTGCAAATGTTATTTCAATGCGTTTTACTTTATCTTTACACTTCATTTAGTTACGATAAATTCATATTTTAATCAGGAGATATGATATAAAAATATAATAAATTTTGAACACAATTGAATATTATAATTTGAACAATTTTAATTACAGAAAAAAATTAAGCCATAGTTCAAATTAAAAATTCGAGTTAATCCAAAACTCAAATATGTTATATATGTATACAGTGGCGGATCCAGGGGGGGCACAGGGGCACGTGCCCTCCCTGTCAATTTTCTATCGACAATTTTTCTATGTTACTACGAATATCATGTAAATGAAAAATACAGTAAATAAGAATTACTACCTACTACCTACTAGTATAATCATTATTTACATTTAAACCGATAAAAGAAGTTACAGCTTAGTGTCTTATCGATACCTATTTATAAACCAATAGGCCCGGTGCACACTTGCATTATCGCGAGACACCGCTGAAACGCCGCGACAATGATGTTGTATAGATACAATAAATTTAATTGCGTACTGGCCGTACAGCATTGTTATAACAGTAATTTTTATAAAATAATAGTGTTTTTAAATTGTGAAATTTCTAACTCAAACTGACGAAGGGCTAAGCTTCAACGCTAAATGTAAGTTAACATTTTTAATTTCGTAACTAGAGCCCGGATTTATATGCACTAAAAAGTATCAAAATATGCAGTAAAAATCATTAAAATATACAACAAATAAATTTACAAAATTTATATTTAAAATATGTATTAAGTGTGAAAAAAATATACATGTATAAATAAGAATACGTATAAATATTATATGTGCCCCCCCCCCCCTATAAAAATATGCAAGATCCGCCCCTGTATGTATATATAATGTGATTCAATTTGCAGTTTACTTTTTATAGTTATATTATAATAAATGTGATATATTATGTATATATAATGTATGTATGTGATATATATTTATATGTATCATTTGTAATGTATTAAATTTGATTAATTTAACAACACCTTATTATATTTAACATGATGCGAGTTTATTTTTTGTTAATTTATATTGTTGACTTACCTTCTAAAACAGGATTCTTAACTATTAAATGGTCACTTATGAAATATATATCTTTTTTATAGGTTATTGATGTATAATATTATTCAAAGAAGTTAATTGTCTATGGTGTCTGAAACCAATATTGTTTTTAATATAATTTTGTTTAATTTGAACACTTTAACCTCCATTCTGTGTCTACAACACTGAGTATGATATGGATTATAAGATTATAATGGGTAATATAGATAGGTATTGTTATATAGGCTTTCGTTATGAAACAAAATAATCATTATTTAAATTAATTTTTTTAAATAATTTTATTTAACTTCAATATAATATTATTCAATAATATTATTTTGATTAATGTAAAACATATTTGTTATAAAAATAATAACTAAATGATTTAATATTTAATTAAACGTATATTTCGGGTTTGATCACTCCACAATAATGCGAAAGTTGTTTTATAAGGAATTTTATATTTTGTCACTAATTTACGTTTTATTACGATAAATATAAATAGTAAAGTATAAGCATATCTTACGACTACAGTATTATTTTTTTTTAAAAATTAATTCGATGTGTTTAAAATATATCATTACATATTTATATACCCGGTGTTTCCTTTTTTAACAGTCTACATTTTAGAATAACTTCATATTAATAAAATATATATAAATGGATAAAATCAATCACTTATTTTGTAAATTTTAAGAGTACTTTCTAATTTCATTAGATAACTCATTTAATATTAAATGTACTGTAAAACTAACTATTTAAAAATATGCTTTAGCATCTAAAACCCTTATTTTGATTTGTCATATTATTTTTACAATTTTTAGACACCGGCCTCGAATTGCATCACGGCAGTGTCTGAGACGAATATGTCGGCGGTTGACAAATATGGTGGAAACATAAATATTCAAATAAAACTATAAAATCAGGAAATATGTTATAAAGAATTACCAAAAAAAGAAAAAAATCTATTAATAACACACATAATTAAATATATTAAAGCGAATGGACAACAATTTGAAATGATGTATTAATTTAATATACTCGTAACACGAGTAAAAAAATCTTATTATCATTTGAATATTAATAATAAATATTCTTTTTCTTCTTTTTCTCCGTTATATGTCCCAAACTATATTAGGCGGTATAACTAGTCCTATACCTCTATAGATTTCAATCACCTACATCTCATCTATTCACAGCTATCTTTATATCCCTCCTAATTCCATCAATCAACTTCTTCATTGGTCTTCCTCTCCACTCTACCACCAACATTCATTTCCATAATAACTCTCTGTGCCTCTAAATCCTCATTTCTTATAATACGCCTAAACTGTCTCAGCTTCTTACTTATTTTCTCCACAATTGATGCAACTTCTACACTTTCCTTTATATATTAATTTATCATTATATCCATTATATTAACTTCACACATACATCTAAGCATTCTTCTCTCCGTTACAGTCATCTTCTATTCAATTTTTTTGTTCATTGTGGAATTCTCTGATCCATATAATATATTGGCCTAACCAATACCTTATAAACTGACCTATCATTTTTATCGGCATCCGCTTGTCATACAAAACACTCGATATAGATGTAAGCTACAACCTCATAAATCTACACTTAATGTTTTTTTTTTTATGTGCTCCTCAGAAATACTTTTCTTTTGCACTAATCATTCTAAGTTCTCAAACTTCAGTTCAATCAGTTTCACACGTAGTGCGTAGATTACCACTGTAGTGAACTACACTAGTGTGACGAAATCAACGCCAATGTAAGATCTGTAAGTTAATTCTAGGTTGTTGTAGAATACATTTTAAGACTTATATAAAATAATTATAATAATTTTTTAATAACATAAAATCATGCATCGAACAAGTAAATAAAATTTAATAAAAAGTAAATAAATACAATTTGAAGTTATATACTTATAATATATACCTGTGGAATAAGTTAATAACTTACTTAGACATCATTTAAGAATAAAACTTTTAATCTAAATTATATTAGTTCACATCTTGTATTTATATTAGTAGGTAAAAGCGAAAGAATAGATATATTTAACTGAAAAATTTCATTATTGGAATCTTTTTGGATATGAATACCTACAATGTTGTTTAGGATAACTTCAAATTCTTTCAAAGCTTTAACTGGCCATTTAGGTCCTATTGTTAATCTATATGCTACTTTATCCCTATTTTTCCGTTGAAATATCCTATGATCATTTTTGGTAATTCAGTTGGTAACGCATTACAGATTCTGTATAGCACTTCATAAAAGTAATTTTATTTTATGACTTCACTTTAATCATCTGTGGGAGCGTAGTAGTTAATTATCATTAAGTTCTATCTATCACATATTACTTCTTAAACACCTATAACATCCAACTTGTACAGCTCAAGACACAAAAGAATTATCGTCATATTTCCAGCCTTACACAGTGTATATATCGATTGCACATTTCAAGTTCCAATAAGTATATCCGTAAACTCTATTATCTGAAACATTGTTAATTTTTCTGAAATTATTGATGTTAAATGTGTGAGGTGATCAACATACGACCACCCCCATCAATGGAGGACCAACATAACTAGGGTCCTCATGTTTGTTATAACCGTTCCTCTAAAATTGAAATTTTCATTATATCTATACTGTCGGCTCCGGAAATGAGTAAATGCGCCACCGCGCCCGTATACACATACACACACACACACACACACATATTTATGTTTCGAAAATTTGAATGAGCTATATATAGATTATGTTATATCATGAATTATATAATCGCAAAAAGGCTAACGCTCAGAGTTATCATTATATTATTATTACTGTCGTCGCGGAAATATTGTCGGGTGAGTGTTGTGCTTTTCGTCGTGTGTTAATTCTGTCGTTCAAAAATTATATACATAAAATTACTATTATTTTTTTTAAGAGGCTCAAATAGCCAAATTTGTGGCATAGTTTTTACAATTTTTGGTTGTACGATTATTTGTGAGTACAGTATATTTGTTATATTTTTATTTTTATTAAACGTAAAGGCTTAAATAGCCTATTACAGAGTTTATTATAAATAGCCAATTTATTACATAGTTACTGTCGGCGCTAATCGCCTTCATGTACATTTGTATTTTTATATTATTGTTTCCATTGATTTTTTTTGTGAATTATTTAATTATTTAATATTTTATGTTTCGGCACTAATCGTCTAATTATTTATAAGTTATTGGTACATATTATACGGTGTTAATCACCAATATTAATTGTACCGACGCTAATCGACGGTTTTATATTGTTATTTAATATTTACGATTTGATTTATTATATATATTTTTATTATTTATTTATTGTTGTGCCAACCAGGCAGTATAAAAATTGTACATTTAGTTACCATTTATATTTGCGTTACCTTTTTTTCATTTATTATTTCATAGTTTTTAAGCACACATACAAGCATACACAGTTACACAGTGTCGGTGATTTTGGTTGGTGTCCGGGGTGCGTGCAATATTGTTTAACGCTCCCGACCCGTACATATACCATTATAATATATCTTCCAATAAAAAGTCATTATTCAATAATGGATTATTGATTAAAAATTAAATAATTAACATAAAAACTTTAAATTATTTTATTATATATTTGTTAAAATAATACATCAATGTTATCATTGATGTTTCCACTACATTTGTGTATCCCAAATCATCCATTTCGATTTACCACACGATTTTTTCCTATTCTCCGATATTATAAGATTGTTTTAGATATTAGTTATTAAAGAATCTTTTAATATACTTTGTTTCGTAATAAATTAATATTAAATGTAATGACTAACGTAAGTACCCTTAAAAGCTCCAAAAAAAAAAAAATTCAAAATAAGTTTTCGATTTAATCCATAAAATGATATCATTCTCAAATTATTGCTGTTAAAAAAAGAAACACCTTGTATATGTAATTTCTGTACTTACAGATCGAATTATATAATAGCGTAAAAGATTTTGAAGGCGTCCATTCCTCAGAGACTAGGTATAAAATATTTTATAAATTAACATTTTGTAGAATTTAAATAACAGCTTTTCTTAAAGTATTTATTATTTAATGGATACATTTTGTTTCTACTAACTTCCAACGTCGTAGTTAAATGTCTTACAAATAGTTACTGAAAACAAACGGGTATTTTAAATCATTGATAATATATATAAATATAATCAAGATAACCATCGTGTAATAATAAATTATTTTTCATGGTTATTATAGTTTTATCAAGCTAATTTGTATTATGCTGGTATTTAATTGATTAATTTTATTTACAAAATGAAATTTTGTAAAATATTGTTCACATTTTCAAGTGTACTTACTGTAACATCCTTTAATAGGTACCATAAACAAAAAAACAAAAAAGAAATCAAGACATATTTATATTTCACACGTTTCTAAAAATCTACAGTTTTCTTACCAATAAAGTATTCATTTTCTATTGAAACATAAAATAATATAAATATATTATACAAATAACGTTATTTTATTTATATTCACAAAAACTATGTCATATTAAAGCTATTAATTTTGAATTGTCTAATTTTTCTTTTTTGAATAATACATAATATCTATTCAGAAGGTCTGAGATCTTTTACTAATAAAATTGCAATATTTCCAAGAAAAATTTAAATTATTGGAACGTTTTTTATATACATTATTAATTATGCAACATCAAACGTTATAATATTTATAACATATAAACAGTAAAATTATGTTTTATAATATGAATTTTACATTTCACTATATAATTGATTAAGTAATTACAACTAATGACGTCAGAAATATGATTTTTCTGCATGAAAATGAAAGATATTTCTAAAAATCAACTTCTTTATGAAATTGTATATTTATCCAATTAAAATGTTCACAACTGGCTACCTTAGGTTTTTACTTAACATTTTATTTTAAATTTTTTTTAATATACGTTTAAGACTAGAAAACAGTAGGGTAATATTATTATAGTTATAATATGGATTATATTATATTCAGTACATTAACTAAATAACAATTTAAAAAAAAGCTCTGTATATATACATTCATTTAATATATATATATAATAAATTATATTTATTTTCTTGTATTACATTATTTAAATGGTAATATATAATGGACTTGTTGTCCATGAAATAAATTATCTATTAGAGAATTGTATTCTTCATATAATATTATATCCTATTATTTTAAAATAGCTTAAAATATATTGGTATCTCATATAATTCCTTGACGTTTTTTTTTATATTGCTTAGATAACGATTAAAACCATTTTTAAATAAAATAATGCGACATTTTTGTTATATGTTAAAATAAAAAATAAAAAATATTTTTGAACAATGTATTTTTCACTCAAGACTTACTTTCATAATTTTTATCAACATCTGAATTAGACAAAAATACTATTATAAATAATTAACTGTCTTGCATTTCTCAATTATATGATTTTAAATTCTTCTGTTTATTTTTGAAACTAATAAATAGGACCATGTAAATCTTCATAAGATGCTAATAAACTTGTAGTATCTGTAATGTTGATTTTTTTCCTTTTGTCATATTATGTTACACTTAGGAAGAGAACTTATTTAAGTTCGTAGGAAAAGATACGAATTTCTTAATAGACAGAATAGGCATATGCCTATAGAGGGGCAAAAGTTATATTAATTTAATAATATGTATTAAAATTGGAAATTATATATTAAACGACAATATTTTGTATTTTTTATAAATCATAAACAATTATAAAATTGAAATATTTATTGAAAATTCAATTTTAATAAATAACAACAGCCACAAGTGTCAGTATATAAACATATTATATTAAATACATTATGTATTTGTGTATATTGAATACTGTATAGTATAATATAATATTAATAATTAATATAATAGAATTATCATAGTTATTGTGAGTGCATTTATTTTAAAATTTTAATCGACATTCCTCATATGAATGTTTTTATAAACAGTTCGAATAGAAAAAAAAGAATACAATATTTATTATATTAGTAATAATATTGCTTTTTTATTTTGATAATTGGCTATTGGGTATGTCTTAACCATAAAGCTTAGAACTAGTTTTATGTTTTATTCGTGTTATCGTTATGTAGTATCAAGTAATAGAAGAATAAATGCGATCTCTCTAGTAAAGTCGATTAAATAGTTGAATGGTTTTTCTTTTTTAGATTCTAAGCAAAGCGAAAAATGTACGAGTTTTACAATGATGAATATATATTTTTTTTTTTTTAATGTCTCAAATACACCTTCTCTGGTAGAAATAATGGTCCGATCACCACAAATAGTTATTCTTT
This sequence comes from Eriosoma lanigerum, assembly GCA_013282895.1. Classification (NCBI taxonomy): domain Eukaryota; kingdom Metazoa; phylum Arthropoda; class Insecta; order Hemiptera; family Aphididae; genus Eriosoma; species Eriosoma lanigerum. The sequence continues at coordinate 2,074,239 of CM023357.1, read as the reverse complement.
CGGTAGCTAATTAATACTTTATATAGCTCATTTTTCGAATTTCTCAAAAATATATCCTTGTGGAAAACTATCAAAAAATAATGGAAAATCGGCTAAAATACAGTTTCTGATATTTAAAGGTTTTTATTTCGTGTTAGCTAATTGAGTTTTAATCGAAGGGATTTGACATTTTTTTGAGTATTCACATAAGTAGTTTAAACACGTGGTAGACTTTTGGAACTAAAGGGACGAAGGAGGAATGTTTAAAATCATCCTTCCGGGTTTTTTTTTTTTTTCTAATAGTTCTTATGTATAAAATTATAATATTATTCAATGATATTTTTCGGTTAAAATAAATTAAAAAATGTATATTTAATAAAATAATTTCTAAAATGCAGTACCTGTACGAACACTGACAAACAATATTTGCACAGTTCAATAATGACTGTCACAGACATTTAAAATCTGTAGACCGTCCAATAAAAAGTATAATCTAACTTATGTCTGATCATGCGATAACATTTTAATACCATAAAATGCCGATAATTAATAATTAGTCAAGTGTATTACCGGCTCTAAATTATATTCTCTTATTAATTATTTTAGTATAAAAATATATACATAAATTTACATATATAGATTCCTACAAATTTATTTGATTAAAGGAGGAAATTGGTAAGTTTCTATATCTGTAAAAAGATAAATCCGCCTTTACAATATTTTAGGTATTATTATAGTATATGTATATTTGATATAATTAAAACTTACCTTTTGGTATTCCAACTATTGGAATTACCGTCATTATAAATAAGAAAATATACAATTAGAACAAGCAGGTATGCAAGTCAAATAATTAATAATAATATATTTATATAAAGAAGCAGAGCATTAGATTCTGGGCGTTCCTCCTATCAGGCACGTATACAGGGGGGGGGTTTTGGGGTTCAAACCCCCTCCGAAATAATTTCTTTGAAAATTAAGTTAAATTTATTATATTCCCATTATTATAAAATATTTTTATAATTAGCTGTTGACTGTTTTTCTCTGTTTATTAGTCGGATATGAAATACAAGTTTATATATAGTATTATAGTTGAATGTTCGAGGTGATTACTGAGAACTACTAATTACACAGAACTGTATCATTGCGATTTGCGATATACCTGGAAACTCATATTTCGTGGATAACCTTATCTTATTTCCGAACTCGATCGGTCACCAAAAATTTCTATTGAATTGCTAAACTACAATAATTATTAAACGATGACTATCGTTTAGTTTTAGTCTGTGTTCGGTATTTGAACGGTTATAATATATGAGTGCGAAAACTGATTAATAACCAAATTTATTTAATAGTATTTATTTTTTTTATTTTATACATATATAATGAAAAGAAATAGTGATCAACCATCATTGTTTAATTTTGGTGTAAAAAAAATTAAAAATAAAGAAGAAACTAAAATTGAATCCAGTAATATTAAAAATATTGCAACTGAAGTTGATGTACCAAGTCGAACAAAAACTCTAATAAAAATGTGTGAAATGCAATGGATCGATCGACATGAAAGCTTAATTCGATTTAAAGAATTATATAAATCTATTTATTATGCATTAAAAAAATTAGAAGAGTGTTCAAATGTAGAAACATCACGTACAGCTTTTCAGCTTTCAAATTCCATTAATAACTCACTTTTTATGATAGCTTTACATGTGATTGAGAAGTTTTTTTCTTTAACTTTACCACTATCTATAGTACTACAAAAAAAGTAAATATTGATTTGTCATATTGTTATGAGCGAGTAACAGATGTATGTCAAATATTTAAAGAAATTCGAGAAAATTCCGATGAAGAGTTTAAACAAATATTTTCTAATTCAGAAGAGTCTATGTTAGATGGAATTATTGAGATACCAAGAACTGTAAGTCGACAAACTGCACGTAACAATATTCCATCTGATTCTCCGGAATAATATTATAAAAGATCAATATTTTTACCTTTTTTGGATCATTTTATTTGTCAATTACAAGATAGATTTACTAATCATTATTATGTTATGGCTAAACTACAATCACTTATTCCAAGTTTTCTTAAAAATACAACTAATATAAAAGATTTTTAAGAGGTAGCGTTTTTTTATAAAGATATTTTACCTAATTATGAAACATTTAACGCAGAAATTAAAATATGGCTAGCTAAATGGAAAAATGTATCTGAGAAAGACCGTCCAACTACATCATTGACTACTTTGTCTGCAATGTCTTATGATTTTTTCCCAAACATTCACAGTCTTTTGACAATTTTAGCCACATTACCTGTTACAATTGCTACTGCTGAACGGTCATTCTCAACTCTACGAAGACTTAAAACATACGTACGAAACAATATGGGAGAAACGAGACTTACTGGATTGGACTTACTAAATATATACCGAAATGTTGATTTAAATGTGGAAGAAATTATTAATAGATTTGCTATGTTACCATGAAAATGGGATTTTATATTTTAGTTTGTATTTTTTTTTATATAAAATATATTTATTTTTTTATTTTTTTATTATTATTAGTTTAATATACCTAGGTAATTATGTGTGCATATAATAAATATAAATATAAATGTGCAAATAAACTTCCGTTCTGTTCGTAATACGTATTAGTTAAAGTTTTATTTATTATTATTATTATTATTATTCCTAAAATTCCTAAATATACTTCTTACTTCTGAACACTGAACAAATTACATACATAAAATTTGAATATTTAGCATAATAATATTGTAACATTAAAAATAATGAGTAAGTAGGAAGAAATTATTTTATTATGTTGCTGTACAATTTGTATTGCTATGTTTTGTAAACCCCCCCCGAAATTTTATTCTGTGTACGTGCCTGCCTCCTATGACCCTTCGGTCCTTGGAAAAGTTATTAGAGGTTGAATGTTTTTGCGTCAAACAAGTTATAACAAGAAATTAAGTTCCGTTATCTATTTAATTAAGGTTATTCCTGATCATTCCATTTACTCATTGTAGACATTGTACAATCATTTTGAAAATAATTGTTATACATACGGCAAATGGTGAATTTTTTCAAATTAATAAAGAAATTGAAAGTCCCGATATATATGAGTTACGGTGATAAAGTGAATGTGACGAAATAATTTCTTATTTTTATTGGACAAGGACAGTGTCATCAATACTCTTACAGCCCAGACTTGACACATAGCGATTTCCTATTATACATGGAATCATTTCTATTGGTAGTCAACACATCAATGAAGATGACGAGGTGAAACATGCTGTTAACGCATTGTTAACTATTGTTAAAGTTAAATAATAATGATAACTAAAAACTATATTGAAAAGTAACTTAATTGTTGTACTTTATGATCCACTTATATTATTTAAGATTCAGAGCGAATCGAAGAACGTATTGGTATTACAATGATGTATTTTTTTATGTCTGAATACATTTTTTGGGTAGAAATAATCCGAATATAATCAATAAGGGTTTTCTATTAAAATATCCCACATTAACTTTTTAAAAATGTATATTTTTTTTTTCGTTCATTTGATAGTGCAACGGTTCTTACATTTTTAAAGCGAGTTTGTTATATTAAATGGTAATATATATTGGTTGAATTAATAAACCTGGTATAAAATATCAAATAGTATATTAATACACACAGGGGTGGATCCAGGGGGGGGCATAGGGGCACGTGTCCCTCTGTCAATTTTCTATCGACAATTTTTCTATGTTACTACGAATATCATATAAATGAAAAATACAGTAAATAAGAATTATACCTACTACCTACCAGTATAATATTATTTACATTTAAACCGATAAAAGAAGTTACAGCTTAGTGTCTTATCGATACCTATTTATAAACCAATAGGCCCGGTGCACACTTGCATTATTGCGAGACACCGCTGAAACGCCGCGACAATTTGTGAAATTTCTAAATAGATCAAACTCAAACTGACGAAGGGCTAAGCTTCAACGCTAAATGTAAGTTAACATTTTAAATTTCATAACTAGAGCCCGGATTTATATGCACTAAAAAGTATCAAAATATGCAGTAAAAATCATTAAAATATACAACAAATAAATTTACAAAATTTATATTTAAAATATGTATTAAGTGTGAAAAAAATATAAAAAAAAAAAAATATACATGTATAAATAAGAATACGTATAAATAAATACATAAATATTACTGTTTAAAAATAAAATAAAATATACAGTACAAAATGTGTTTTTATTCTTTATTGTTGAAATTAATTATTTAACTATTTTTTTTAATACGATGGGATTACCTCAAATATTTTTAATGCATATATTATAACATGATACATTCTTGATCCTTATTTGTATTTTTTTAGATTTCATTTTTATTTCTGATTAAAACTTATAATCCGTATAAATACAAATCATGGAGAAAAAACGTAAAAATACAAATATATTAACGTTTTTAAAAAAAACAAAATTAGATGATAATATTGTAAATAAAAAGTCTAAAAATGAAATGATGCCCCAAAATGAAGACGATCAATCCAACTCAATTCATTCACCTGCAAAATGAAACTAGCGAATATTTAGTTGACACCATTATACAAATATTAAAAGATAAAAATTTAGATCTCGCTCTGCTTCGAGGACAAGGATATGATGGTGCCGCGAATATGAGTGGTGCGTTTAAAGGAGTACAATCTCGAATTGCAAGTTTACAGCCTTTTGCATTTTATACTCACTATGCCAACCACAGATTAAATTTAGTGCTCAGTAAAGCAAGCACGGTATCTTCATTTCGCAACACAGTCGGAATAATAACAAATATTTATAACTTATGAAGGGAATCTTTAAGATCTCAACTTTTGAGTGAAAAAATTACAGAACGTTTTCCACACCAGAAAGCAATAAAAGCTAAAAAGCTGTCTGAAACACGTTGGGTCAAAAGACATGATGGGATTTTACATTTTTTGGAAATATTACCAGCTATAATAGTTACATTAGACGAATTAAGCCTTAGCAACCACACAGGAAGCAATACGCAATCTCTATCTGCAGCTATTTGTAATTTTTAATTTTTAATTTCCTTAAATATATTAACACAATTTTTAGCACTAACACTTCCACTTTCAATTCAATTACAGAGTATTAATATTGACTACAACCTATCCATAGAGATGATCAACAATGTTAAAAATGTGTTAACTATAATAAGACAAAATTCAAAAATGGAATTTAAAAACATTTTTGAAGAATTATTGCAGTAAAAATGGACGTTGATATAAGAATTCCAAGAGTAACAAAAACACAGTGTCATCGTGCCAACGCTCAGCCCCAATCAACTGATTTATCTGAATTCTACCACGTTAAATATTTTCTACCTTATTTGGATTATCTTATGTCAGAACTAAATTCACGTTTTAATGAAAATAATGATTCAGTTATTTCTAATTTGAAATTAATCATCCCTAAATATAATTTTATTGATGAAAGTTCAGACGATAAAATATTGAATGCGACTCAGACATATGAAGCAGATTTACCTCATAGTATTGAAGCACTACGCGGTGAGTTAAATTTATGGAAACAATTTTGGAAAAATAAGTCAGAGAAGGCTGATTCTTCAATGGAAGCTTTTAAACATCTATGTTTCCTAATATTAAATGTCTTTTAACAATTCTTAGTGTCATACCTATAACAACAGCAAGTGCTGAAAGGTCATTCAGTTTTTTAAAAAGGATTAAAACTTACCTACAATCGACAATGTGCCAGGAAAGACTTAACGACTTAGCAATGTTACATATAATTAAAGATATTCAAGTAAAACCAGAAGAAGTACTAGATATGTTTGCTAAAAAACATAAACGAAAACTTCAATTTGACCTATAAGGCAATAAAGTATGAGAATCTATAAAAATATTTTTACTTATTAATGACTACGCATATGATGTATAATAACTTGCCTATATGTATAAATTATTATTTTAGTTTGTAATATTATATGTAATAAACATTTTATTAAATATATTACCAATTTTGTTTAAAAAATAAGAGTATGTATTATTAATGATGATTAAAGAATCATACAATTTATATGTGCCCCCCCCCTATCAAAATATGCAAGTTCCGCCCTTGAATACACATCATGTAAATTTTAAACCTAAATTTATTATAGAAAACTTTAATGGACTTGTTAAATGATGAAATTAAGACGATTATATGCATATAGTATGCGTAAATAGTGAATTTTGCTATTTTTTATTCACTTTTGGTGATTTTTCTTATTTCAATGAAATATTTTTAAGAATTTAGAAAAATGTATTAAATAAAGTACCAACTAAATAATATTCTTGACCAAAATCATACCCTACTTGTGGTAATCATTCCTCTATTTCTACATAAGTAGTGTAATTATACACAAAAAAGTATATATCATTGTAAAGACAATCAATTTTTCGATTCATTCAGATTCTAAAATGGTTTTAAAATATCGTTTATATAAAAATTTAATTATACATATATATATTATATTATAATGGGCATATTATATTTAATTGCATTAAGCAAACATTTTTAAAAAATATATTATGAAAATCTCTCAGTATTAAAATTAATTAAAATTTTATAATTCTATTATTTACAGAATAAACAACAGAAGTCGACTATGGTGGGGAATCTACCTGCAAAAGTATATACAAATTTAAATTTAGTCATTTTTGTATTTTTATATTCCACACATATTTTATTATTATTTATATACAGAGTGATTCCTTTATTGTGCTCATTTTTTCAATCAATATTTATGTTTTTTTTTTTTTTCTACAAAATATTTTTAACCCTAATAATAAGTAAATTTTAAAATCATGGAATATTTACAAATACACCTTTGTCGTTATAAACTATATGTTTATAATAGTTATATTTTTATTTTTATATATAAAATACCTAGATAACAAACTATGTAGCTTTGTAATACAGACGTGCAGTATGAAACTATTTATAATTTATATTGATTCCGAATTCACATGTAATATTTACTTAGGGATGTATATAAGGAGGGATGAGTGGGTATCAACGCCTCAGGCAGAAAATTTTTTTGGAATTATGGGGCTGCAACATTATTTTGTAACCATACTCCATCATACATATATCATCATACATCCATACATCATCTATTTTCATTCGTCAATCAAAAAATTTAAATATTTTAAGATTTTGGTTAGTGGCTACACTGCGATGTTTATTATTCATGTTAATATTACCAAAAGCATAGTCTAAGATATAGTAAAGTTTAAAATCGTGATCAAAAGTTAACCGCGTAAAATTCATAGAAAATAATTGTTATCTATTTATAAATTAATATTACTATTCTATAAATAGTACCTATGTTTCATGTGAATAAAACATGATTTTATACATTTTTAATCAGTATCAAGTAAGTTGGTTATAATTTTTTTTATTTCATAAATCTTAATAATATTTCAATTACTTTGCACATTTATTATACGTTTTTCCTAGTCATAACTCACATAAATATAAATGTCCTTAACTTAAGATACATATTTTAATAGTGCTATTGCTAAACGTTATTTTCAGTTTCGTTGTAATCTATCGCTTATAGCTACTGCTTGCCTACTTATTGATATTTATTGTTTTGAAGTTTTCTGTTTGGTTAAATTGGTTGTTTCAATTTGATAATTTTTTAATATATAAATAAGATTAGGTTACTAATTAGGTGTATTCGACATCAGATGTATCTCATAAAGATCAATAATCCTTTATTTTGCGATATGTTACTGATAACGGTCAACCAGTAGAATGATTTTTACATTTTCTTCCAAATACTGGGCATAAATCTGATGACTTAGTTGGAGTAGTATTTAATGTTCTTGAATCGAATTATTTGAATATTCAATATTGCCGAAGCCAATCTTATGACAATGCGTCCGATATGTCTGGAAAACATACAGGACTTCAAGCTCGAATAAAAAATGTTTGCCTACAAGCTGTATACGTTCCATGTTCAGGACATTCTTTAAACTTGGTTGGAGAATGTGCTGTAAATTGTTGTTTTTTGGCTGAAAACTTTTTTAATTTAATTCAAAATTTATATGTGTTATTTTCTTTATCTACACATCGATAGCAAATTTTATCTAAGCAGTTAAAGCAATGTAACTATAAAAATGCTAGCAGATACACGTTGGTTAACACGTTACGATGCATGTTTTAGCCTTTCTTACAACTGGAAAGAAATAATCAGAGCACTAGAAGAATTTTAAAATGAATAAATTGGATAAATCGCAAAAATGATGTAAAGCTACAGATTTGTTAAGAAAATTATAAAGTTTGGAAATGGGAATAATAATCTCCGTTGGGGAGATGTTCTTGAGTATTTTAATGTAACAAGGAAGAAACTTCAAGAAGTAAAAATTGATTTGAAAACTGTTTTATCATTATATAATTTCTTAATCATGTACTTTGAAGAATTAAGAAATACTTTTGATTTATATGAGAAAAGAGGATTTGAAAAATGTAGAATAGAAGAGTATCAAGGCATATCAAGAAGAAAGAAAAAAGAAAATTGGAATTTCGAGAATTTCGAGTTCCTAAAGCAAAATTAACTTCAAGAGACAAATTTAGAAGTCAAATATTTATATCAATCATGGATTCTCCTATTTTTTAATTAAATAAAAGTATGAGTGCTTATGAAGAAATCAATAAAACTTTTTTTTTCGGCTTCAAAAATTAAATATAACAGAAGTTCGAAAACAAGCAGGTTATTTGAGGAAGTGTTATCCTAATGATTCACCTATTACGTTTGCAAATGAATGTAGTAATTTTAGAAGCTATTTACTTACAAACTTATATAAAGAAAATATACCTAAAACTGCTTTAGAAATGTGTAAAATGATATATGATGACGACATTCAAAATATATACCCTTACGTGAACATAGTACTTAGAATGTTTTTATGTTGTCTAGCATCTAATTGTTCATTGGAAAGATCTTTTAGTACTCTAAAGAGAGTAAAAACATAGCTTAGGTCTAGGATGATAAATGATCGGCTCAATAATTTGGCAATACTTCATATAGTCAGATATAACAATTCAAATACAATATGATGAAATTATACAAAATTTCAGTACCGTCAGATTATCAAAAAATTTGTTTTTAATAAGTATTACCATTTTTTGGGGGGAGGGGTACGTAGGGGTGGCAATAAAACTTTACCTGGGACGTCAAAACTCTAAATACGTCTTTGTATTTACTTTGAAGTTTCTGTGAAATAGGTAAAAACCGTCATTGTCTTATTGTTTATATCGTAATATCATAGATCAGTTATATTATATTATTACTTATCACTTAATCAGTAATAAAATCAGTCATTCAGTCTATGATAATAATATAGAATAAGTAGGTAAATGATAAAATATTTTAAACAAATTAACACTGAATGCAACAAAACAAAAATTATGTACGATATTTTTAAGTCTGAACCTAGTTCAGCAAAATTTTCAGTATGAACAGAGAATTGTACAATTGATCATATTTAACGACAATAATATTAAATAATATAATTAATAGTAATTTTTGAGAATTACAAAATATAGTTGAGGTTTATGTAGAATTAAAGATACGTATTAATAAAGATTAAGATATTTAGATATTTATTAATGAAAATTGTAATTGTGTATTAAAAACATAGTGAGAATTGGGAAATCACCTATTTATTGAAAAAGATTTATTAAAGGTACGTTTTCCCTGTAGCGTCAGACGCCAAGGATTTTATTATTTTATACCACTCTTTTGTGTACTCGCTATTGACGGAAAGCACGTTAGAATCCAACGTCCAATTAATTCTGGTTCTTTATTTTTTAATTATAAAGAATATTTTTCTGTCATTTTGTTGGCTATGGAGGACGAAAACTATACATTTATAGCGATTGATGTAGGATCGTTTGGGAGAGAAGGGGATAGTGGCATTTTTTTAAAATTGATCCTGTTGAAAGTTTCTTTTTCTTTTTCAAATGCGTGTCTCTAATATTCTTCCAGCGTGTTAACAGTCATCGCCTACACAGTAAGTAGAATGAGGACAAAGAATAAATAATTAATATTAAAATAAAGTTAATATGTAAGTTACTACTATAAATTATAAATACTTAAGAATTATATTTTCAATACGTTCTTGATCTTCCTACTTCATCGGATATATTTTTCCAAATAGTATCCCTAATAGTTTTATTCTTATGATCTTTATGGCTACTATCAAAAATACATTTGTTATTTTGCATGAGATTAATTAAAGTCTCGTTCTCTGTCGATCACACGCGAGTAGAAAAACCAGTCACACATAAAATACATAATCTAGGGTCACGGTGTCAGACGCCGCGTCTAGACGCTGCAGGGAAACCGTACTTTAACAAAATATAATATACAATACAAGTTATCACCACGCTTATCGGCCCACACTAAAATCTTCTCGGCCCCTGACTGGCCCATCCGTACGATTTCAAAGTATCGTTAAAAGTATCGTTGTTAGCGACTTTTGCTACGCCACTGGCAGTCCCTACAAATCAGTGGCCCCAGCCTGGCCCTCCCTGACAAAAATTTCTAGTGCCACCACTAAATATAACTATAGCAGTAATATTGTTGCCCTTACTATTCTAAAACCAAATTTCCATCAAAATTTTTCGAAATATTAACTTGAACTAAAATTGAACAATGTTATTTTCATCATCAATTCATGATATTGGCTACCTTTATGATATTAAATACTAATTACAAATAAAAAATGTAATTAATTTTGAGTCGTAGTTTTGCCAAATAATTACCAAACCTAACCATTCACCCACCCCTTTTTATCATGTTTCATACGATTCCCCATGTCACCACCACTAATGGTGTATAATGTAATAGTATATAATATTAATATAATGCAAATATTTTAAAGCTAATTTTTTTTGACAATTGATATTTTAAAATTAAATTAAATTAATTAAATAACTAATAAATAAAATGAAATAAAATTAATGTAAATACTAAATTTTTGTAATCGAGAGTTACAGATTAGGTATAATATCTATCTGCCAACTTATCATTAAAACATTGATCGGGCAGATTATTATTTTTTAAACAACACATTGTACAAGTCTTACGATAATAATTGATAAATAGGCGTCGGTAATATCTATGTATAGACTTTTTCTAAGTTCTTAATCAATGTCATAGTATACGTATTATAGGCGTTCGTAATAATATGATGTATGGCGGTGATATATTATGATTTAATAATACAATTTTTTTGCCACTTGAGTTTGTAAACAATAATGAACAAACCTAGTGTCTCCCAAAAAGGAGTTTTATTATTTACTAAATACTATTTAGTTACTCTACATTTAAGTACATCCTATGCTTTTATATAATTATGTTTACAAAGATCGTTATTGTAAAAACTATTTCATGAAATAGAAATATTTTTTTACAGTATTTTTATTTAACTCTTACCATTTTATTAGCATATGAAAAAATAAAGCTTGTTTTTTAACATAATTTAAAAAATAAAATATCGATGAAAAGAAAAAATTCAAAATCACAAAAATTGACGAACAAAATGAATGTAGTAATCATTATAAATCACTATGTATATATATTATATAGTATATTTTTAGTATAAGGTATACGTTAAATTCATCGTCACTATCACCCAGGTCCCAGACACTGATTTCCGTCGAAAATGTTACAGTTTTTTACAACAGAGAAGTTGTCGTCAGTTTCACCAACAATAATATATTTCGGAAATAATATATTATTACGTTATATTTATTACATGTGTAACTACTTACTATAATCAAATACAGTACTTAAAAAGTACTTGTATTGAACCGTATCTAATAAAATTAATTTATTATGGGTATTTTTTATAATGTACACTCTTAATAATATGAGTTAAAAATTGAATTAGAATTATTTTATTAATTAGAAACTAGATTATATATTATTATATATATATATAAAATAAAAAAAGTGGGAAAGTCGATTGTATAAGTCCGTCCTTCGTCCCTTTGGTCCTCGGAGAAATTAAAAAGTTTATTATACCTAAGGTTTAAATGCAATGATATTGCATTAGAAAATACGATTTTGAACAATATATAATAATATAATATACTGATAATCCATTCCAAAATTTTACCACGTATGAAAATTATTGATGTAAATATTTAAAATAAATTTCAAGTCCCTACGATTAATACTTAAATAAATAATTAAATTAATACTTTCGTAAAAAACGTTTTCCAAACCAAACAAAATTATAAAAAAATGTAAAATATTGTATTAAATATTATGCTTCAATGTTATTTTAGATTCTGGGGGTCTATTTTTGAATTTTATATTAGTGTACTGATATGATTAGCGCATTATGTTTTAGTGCAACTATTAGTGCAAAACCAAAAAATCGTATTTTTGAAGGATATTACACTTAAACTTTTTTATTATTATTTATTTTTTATCATTTTTATTTATATTAAGATGATATTCAATTAGTGTACAAAATATTAGATAGAAAAATAAAAACATTCAAAAATACGGTTTTCAGTTAGTATACTAAAAACATTGTCTAATCTATTAGTGCACCAAAACATTCGCCAATGATTAGTGCAAACTCAAAAATAGACCCCCTGAGCGTAGCGAGGTATGAGCAATAACAAATTTATTGTTTCTACACAGATGTTTTTATGTATGAAAACATTTTTTCGGATAAAAATAATTGTCTGATTATCATAGTGGGATATGCTTTCGGTAGCAAATTGTGTCCTCTTGGTACCTTGTGAAGCTTATTTTTCGAATTTCCTAAAAGTTTTTTCTTGAAAAGCGGAAAATCGGCAATTTTTATAGGCTTTTTATTATTTTTTTTTCTGATGTATGAAAACCTTTTTTCGGGTAGAAATAATGGTCCGATTACCACTAATAGGGTACCCGTTCTATACCGAATTTCATCTAGTTGGTACTTTATTTAGTTCATTTTTTGAATTTCCCAAAAGTTTTTTCTTGAAAAACGGAAAATCGGTAAAATTACGGTTTCTGTTACTTTAAATTTTTTATTTCTTTATTATTAATTGAGTTTTAATTGTAGAAACTTGAAAATGTTTTTAAGCATTTATATAGTTAATATTCACGTTTAGTAAAATTTTGAAATGGATTGGGCTTGCTTTTTTTTTCTTAATATAGAGCTTTGGTTTTTTTCAAAAAATGTTTAATATTAATTGCAGTTTTTGGTTCATAGGTATGAATTTTTTATAGAAACCTACTCATATACTATTTAATCTATTTACAAAATTTTTTTTCTCCACTAATTTCTCCGAGGACCGAAGGGACGAAAGAGGAACGTCCACAATCAGCTTTTCCCCATTTTTTTACATTGAAATTGAACGTACTGTTCATAACTTACAGTTTAAACCTTTCATGTCAATGATTTCATTCATGTCAATGATTTCATTCATGTCAATGATTTCATTCATGTCAATGATTTCATTTCTTGCTAATAAGATCCAATCATGTAACAATATATTATATTTATATTATTTTTCATTGGTATGTTATATAAATTAGCTATTATTTTGTTCATTATTTAAATCAAATTAATTAACTATGACCATGTATACATGATGTTTTCATGATGCGTAGTACTTGTTATTAGTACTTTTCACTCGCACTCGCAGCCGCATCGTTACGTTACCCGCAAGGTAACTCGTTTCAAGCGCACTAATACTATCATCTGGCGGTCACACGTTGCGTGTGCAACCGCGAGTAAAGTAGAGTCGTGGAAGATGTAGCTACTTGTCGTTAGTAAATAGAACGGCGTTCTATTCACTCGCACTCTCGGTTTTACTAATACTAAGCACTATTTTTTCTGTTCACACGCAATGTGCGAGTGTGAGTGACAAGTACTAATGACAAGTTCTAATGACAAGTACGCATCATGTAAACCCGGTGTCACAGGCGATTTTTACCTCGTGGGGGGGAGGGGGGCAAAAATCGCCTGAGGTCAAAATCGCCTAGTGTAACAGGCGATTTTTACCCGCCTATATTTAACCACCTAAATTAACAATGTAATTTTGTTATTTTATTAAAATTCAAATGTGTTTATTTGGATTGTTCTATTTTTAGTTTGGATTTTTTCTGGTGGTTTGATTATGGTAGTTTATCACGTTATTATAAAAATATTAATTGTTACAATATTATTATGCTTATGCACTTAGGAAAAATTATATTATAATATAAAAAGATTAGATTTTAAAAGTTTACTAGTTTTAATTTTAATATGATAAATTCAATAATATTAGACAAAGTACATTGCATAATTATAATTATTGTGTTGTAGGATTATATTAATGTTTTTATAGTTAAAAATAAAATGTTTAGGGAAATATTTAGATAAAATCCAAATCGATAATTACATACATATATTCAAATTAATCACATGCAAATTACCTCACGTTATTTTTACACAATATGGTGAAAAATTTGAGAGGTAAAAATGCAAGGGGGGTAAAAATCACCTGTTACACCGGTTTCTGTCTGTCCAATTATATAAATAATAATAAATAGATCATCAACATCTCGTCCATCAATTTGAATATGGAAACATTTTGACGATATTCTGTATTGGTCGTTTCCTGGTAGTCATATTATATAGGAAATTCTTTGTTTTACTTACACCGTGTTATTTATATGTATGTCCAATTTGAATTTTATACGAAATATAATTGTGAATTTTTCTAATTATGGTTTTCTGAGGAAGTTTAGACGAATAATATTTATAAACAAATTTAAAGTAAAGGAGTTTACAGGGAGGGCTAAATGAGGGAGAACTCCCTTCTAGATTTGTATATGGATATGGATATGTACTTAAAAATGATATGTAAGCAAAATCATAATGTGGTTTGTAATTTTATTGATAGGTTAATCCATTAATACTTAGCCAGTCTTAGCGTGATAAACACTAAACAAGACACTGTGCATTATAATATCTGTTTGTATATTCGGTACATATAAATAGTGAAATTAAAAAACATATTTTCATTCTCTACCCTTGAATTTTTACTTATGGGCGCCCCTGTTTATAATATAAATATTTTAAAAAATCATCGAGTACAAACAAAGAAAATGAAATAGCAAATTCATAATTGTTTTTAAAATTAATAAAATACCAGTGTATTGTTTTTTTTTTTTATGAAAATTTACAGACCATCTAAACGTTTAAAAATTTTAAAAACATGACACACAACATAACATTTTAAAATATCAGTTCTTAATTTTCCAAATATTGTGTAATCATAAATTTAAATATTTTCTTGTTTAAATAATAAAATATTGTTTTAGATAAAAGTTTATAAACGTAAATTTAAAAAAAAAATACAAATTTTTTAGAATTAGATTTTATCGATATTGAAGGTTCTGTAAATTGATAGGTGTAGCAGTAGATTAAATTAACTCGAATAGGTACAATATCAGAACATATAGGAACTTATAGAAACAATGAAAAAAGTAAATAAAGGTTTCTATTAATTAATTAATTAATATGGTTTCAAATATGTAATTTAAAAAGTTTTAACAAATTAGATGTACTTGGATACAATTTTATTTTATTAAATATTTTACATATTAAAATTAGTTCAATTATATACATTTAATGTTCTATACAGTTTTGATTTATTACGCCATTTTATAATAATACATTTTTTTTATGCAAATAATTTTTAAAACTGTTTTCAAAAATAACATTTTATTTATTTCATTGATGGTGTTATAAATCCATTTTCATTATCAATTGATGTGTAATTTTTATTAATTGAAAGTAATTGTTTTTCATCATTTAAATTTTTATTTATGAAAAGTTCACAATGGCAATGTGTGCTATTAATTTTTTTTTATACATTTGCATCCTAAATATCCTGCAAAGTATGTAACAGAACAGTCCTATAAACTTATAAAGTAACATCATTATTTATATTTTCAATATTAAAAGAATTCTCATTAGTTGACAAAGAAGTAAGAGATAAATTAGAAATACTGTATCAAAGTCAGATGATAATGTGGAACACTTGGAATTTATATTATTTTGTGATCCTATTGGATCGCTTATTATTGGATTATCATCTACTTGAGTCTCTTCACAATTTGTACCTTTGAGTGTATATAAAGAAAAAATACAATTAGGTACTTCTTAATGAAGGAACTATAACTGTTCTAGCTGTTAGATTTTTATTATAACCACTATTTCATCGAATAATACTAAAAAGATTTTCTAATGCATCCTGATTCAAATGATTAGTCATTAAAAAAACAATATCATTGGATTTTTTTCTTTTTCAAAATATTGTAATACACCATTGATTGTCTGTGTGAAACTTTTAAAATAAGGATATAGATTATGACTATATAAGGACCTGCTATTAAAACAATCAAATAAATTATTGATGAACTCAAAGGTATCTGCGGTATGCAAAGAAGTGTTACTTTGAAGTTGTTCTGTTTATATACAAGCTCGGATCGTTGCTGAAATGGAATTGCTTAATAATTGTGCCTCTAATTTAACGCATATATTTTGAAAAGAATTTGGATATATTTGTGCATTTATTAGTGTTATGAGAGCCTTACTTTTATGATTTTGTTTGTTAACTGATATGTTTCTTTTATGTCATCAAATACAATTTTTATGTTATTGTCTTTTATATAACAAGCTTCAGTTAAATTATTTGTAATACTTTTAGGTAACTATGAATAAATAAAGAAAATATTTTATTATTGATAATAAAAAAGAATGGCTTATCTTCTGAAATATTAAATGATTTTAAAGTACTTTGATTACTTGTGCTTTGATCACACACTATAATGTTTAGACATAATCCAACCTTGAATAATTTTTGAAGAACATCAATAACTAATTTTTTTAATATTATATTGTTAACTCCAGAATGAACGGCATATTAAAAATTAAAATAATGAAAAACAAATACTATCATGAATTTACAAATAAAAATGTTTGTAGTAGGACCGTAGGTGGAAAACAAATAACGAACTCACAACGCAATTTACAGAATTAAATCAATTTCATTTAAATAAAAGGAACGTAAATAAGCACAGATAAAATAAAACCCATAAGTATTTAGTACAATTTACAATAATTTAAATTAAAATAATGTCAACACAGTGGACACTGGACATTGGACAACGAGTAATACATTGTGAACGGTGAAGACAATATTATTATATATTTATATAATCAATATATTGAAAACATAATAATATATTAACAAATATTGAAGTCAGATTTTCCAATATTAATATTACAAATATTCTATTATTAGAAACGCCATCATAAGTTACTCCCCAGTCCCCACACGTTTAATAATACTTTGACGGGGGTACCACCATATTGCATCCCAATACCTCCCTTATAACCCATCTACCTATGGAAAAGGTACCGCTCTGCATCATTTCTACACTAGCCCTCCACAGTGGTTGCATCCCAGAAGTAGTCGCCAAATATCAACATTGCATGGACTATCTGTCTATTCTATAATAAATTCTATAACTAACGTATTTTTAATCGAACTAAGAGTTAACTACAAGTGTAATTCTTTTATATTCATTTTGTCCGCAATAATATTGCTAGCACAAACATTAAATAATAATTTTGTTATCAAAAAGGTAACGCCCATGCAAAATCCATAATATGATATTGTAATTATATATGTTTAATATTATTATATTATTTATATTATTTTTATTGTAATTATCATTGTGTGTGATTCGAGGTAGCGACTGGGCGTATGTTTAAGTATATTTTTTTGAATAACAAAAACAATCTATAATATTTTATGTTAATTATTAATTATTGTTATTATTTACCTACGTGTGTTGTTTTAGTTTGTTTTTAGGTATAGGTGTACGACTGGCTGATCTAGTAGTACCGACACGTTTTAGAACAGGCAGTTAAATTTGTTTTATTTCATACCCATATCGAATTTTATCTTGTATGTAATATAAACATCAAATTATCAAACAGTATTGGCGAATTTTAAGGGGGTATTTTTCTAGGGACCCACCAACCTCTTATTAAAGGCAGTTCCATTGAACTACTTGAAGTATCTGTTCAGTGCTACTAAATATCTCTAAATACAAAATATATTTTTATCAGTACATATAGTATATTTGCAGTGTATATTATATATTTATTTTATCGAACAATATTAGGTATGTGTGTAACATGAATTGTACATAACATTTTGGATAATCAAAACATACCAATTTTTAATCATTGATTAGCACTTAATTACAGTTTAATCCCCCACTGTACAACTTGACCTAAGGATATATTACGCACTACTGATCTACATAGATTTTTATTATTATTATTAGATTTTAGAGAATTTATAGTATAATATTATATTATATTTTATTGTCAATATCATTAAATGCATCGATTTGGATAAACATTTGTATTAGCAATGTTTTTACGTACCCGCACAATCTAAGCCTTTTGTATATTCATATACTAGATATAAACATATTTAGAGGGTTAATTTGTTTAAAATTATTTAAATTTAAATAATAGCTATTATCTTATTCCTGTAGAATATCTATGAAATCTATTAAATGTTAAATGCATACAAATTTGAGTTCTGCAGTTACTGATTGTTGTTTGACAAGGGATGCGAATTTCATTTTTTTTTTTTTTAATTAATGCAAGGTAAAAGAGAAATGAACCCATGGATTAAAATAGACAGGACTGAAAACAAGTTGTAATCAGCACACCCGAAAAACAATGCAAACACACGAGTTTAGTCATAATGTCTATCCGTCAATATAAAGTATAATTATATATAGCGCTTTTTGATATCATACCGTCAATAGATTAAGAAGATCGCATATATGCCTAACACGCTTTGCTATCTAACATAACCTAGCCTAAGACAATGAAACAAGGATTACAGTGTACTGAAGCTTCTATAAACTTATAATTTACAACACTGACAAATTATTATCATAAATATAGTAAGTAAAAATATTTGAAACGGCAACTTACAACCATGTTTGTTTTTTATATGTTCTATATAAATAAATAAATACAAATTTAACATTAAGGACCAAATTAAAAAAAAAAAAAGTTATAGTATATAGATCTTAAATTCTGAGCGAAGCAAAGGATGTATTGGTTAGGATGTTTTTTTTTTTTTTTTTTTTTGATGTAACAAAACATTTTTTTGGGAGTCAATTATGGTCTGAATATGACGGGTAGAGTATGCTTTCAGTAAATAATCACGTCTAGTTGGTACTTTATTTAGCTCATTCTTCGAATTTCTTAAAAGTTTTTCCATATGAAAAGCTACCAAAAAATGACAGAAAATAGGCAAAAATATAGTTTCTGATATTTAAGGTTAAGTTTTGAATTTGCATAGTATATTGTAATATTTTGTATTTTGCTTAGAATCGTATTTCTAATGCAATATCATTGCATTCAAATCTTAAGTATAATAAACCACTAATTTCTCCGAGGACCGAAGGGACGAAGGAAGAACGTTCACAATCGACATTCCTACTTTTTTATATACAATGTTATATGTATAAATTAAAAAAAACAATTTAATCAGAAAGTACCAAAAAATAACACTAAGAAAATGATTCGATCGTATTATATTATGCAGAGTCTATAAGTCATTTAATACGATACATATATTTTACATAAACTTAAACTGTTTTAAGAAATATGTACCAATATATTCATTAAAAATTAATTTTACGCACTTACTGAAAATATGTGCCCCTAAAGTAAAATAAGTATTTTCAAATTAGATTTGTAGGAGAATAATTCGTCTACAGTTTTATTATATAATTATGTACCTAAACCAATAATTATTTTATAACTGACAGAAACGTGATTGAAAAACCATTAGATATTAGATTTTGAGCGAAGCGAAAAATGTATTGGTTTTACAAAGATGTTTTTTTTTTTTTTATGTATGAAGGCACTTTTTCGGGTAGAAATAATGGTCCGATTATCACAAGTAGGGTATGCTTTCGGTAGCAAATCGTGTCTAGTTGGTACTTTATTTGGACGGCTATAAAATCCCGGAAAAAAAATTGCAGGACCGTAATAATTCGAAAAGTTAAATCATGAACCGTAATTTGGCCGGAATGTAATATTTATTGAATATAAAACGTATAGAAATTAAATTTCGTAAACGTAATGTGAAAGGAATTTAACAAGATTGACAGTTAATTAGCCGAAATAAAATACCCCGGACCGTAAAACGCCCGGAAAGTAAAATTCTAACTAAAACTAAATGTGCCCGTATACACACATTCATAGATTATAGATAATAAATAATAGCATTGATTAATGATTATATATACTAGTACCATTGATTATAGAATAGACCGAAGGGACGAAGGAGGAACGTCCACAATCGACATTCCCACTTAACTTTTTATTCTTATTTGCAAATAAGAAGAACTATTCATAGTAAATAGCAATATAAATTATTATGCTATCAAATGCAAATATAATAATTGTTTACATTATCCAGGAAAATGGAATATTCCGTTCTATAAATAAATGCAAAGTAAGGACTTCGACTCAATAGTAGATTATTTTTAGAGCGCGCTACTTCTTAGTTAAATAGTATTTATTTGGTGACAGTAGAATCATGCTAAGGCCACTTTCTATTAAAGCAATGTAATTCTTAAAAATTTAAGCAAGCCAAAATTCTGCTGCTAGGCGTTAACCACTCAACGAAAAATAAAATTCTTAATAATACAACCATATGAGCAAAAATAATAAATATTTAGCACTAATTAAATAAAATATTAACATATTATTACATATTATAAATATTATAAAATATTAGTTTAATTTAATCTGTGATATTAGTGTTTAATAATTATAATTGTTATTACGCACGCATACACACATATCCGAACTTTTATTTTTAGTCTTAGCATATTATCTGTTTTCGTAAATTTTAATTAATGTCTTTTATATAATATATGATATGTTATCGAAATTCAACGAGCGTCTAAGATATAGACGATTATGTATATAGATATTTTCATGTTGTTGTGTGAAACCCATCGTAGTTGAACACTGTCGTCCGTGTCTTATTAATACATCGTGAACAAATATCGGATGTGAACCGTTGAAGCGGCTGGAGTCTTTTCCAAATTTAACAATGCCAATTTTCGATTTATCTATTATATTGGACTAGCGAACGGCATATAGATTGACTTTGGGGAGTACGCCTTCGGCGTACACGAAACTCTTTTTTTGGGGAACATTTTTTTTAAGGGAAATTTCGATAAATGTTTTATCCGCCTTTGGCGGATTTAGGGGCGTCCGCGATCTAGTGGTCTACAGGTGACACATTTTGGCGGAAAATCTATTACCTTTTGTAATTCTGGAATTCTTAAAATTTTCCCTTTCGGAAATCTTTCACGTGATTAAACGGCGGCAATTGTTATTAATATAACAAATAATATTTGTTATTGTATTCCCTTGCTTTTTGCGTCATCTAACCCCTTGTGGCAGTTAGCGAAAACGGAATCAGTTTTTCGGAGGAAAATTGCGGGGGAAATTAATATCCTGTTAGTAGTGCGGTTATGTCGTATTCAAAAACATTATTCGACGGCAAATTTATTTTGTCGTAAGAGTACGACTTCGTCGCACACGACAGTTATCCATGGCAAGTTTATTCCAAAGACGTCGATACGGGTGTCGGAGAGAGATAGCGTCATCGTAAATACGATTTCGAAATGCTGCAATCGCCCGTTTCTCTCTAACGGATCTTTTTCCTCCCGTTTCGATAAAGTTTAAACGATCGTTTTAGTGTTTTTAAATGTATTAAAATGACGATTTAAATAGGTAAATCATACATCAAAAAAAAAATTTATCAATATAAAAAAATATTTTATTCTTAAAAGCTAAAGGATATACGAAAAAATAATAGACTAATTAACTTTAAATTATTTTATATATTATTATATTATTTTTCATTGTTATGCCAAACAGGCTAATATTGTTATTATTATTTTGTGAATTTTACACCCTTTATCTAATTATTCGTTTATTTTGTTATTATATTTCTTTTTTGTTGTACCAACCAGGAAATATTAAAATTATACATTTTCCCATTTGATTTTTTATATTTTTTTTTTAGTAGGTGATTTTTATAAAAATATTTGTACTTGGTGTCCGAGCTCGCGCAAATATTGCTTTTCGCTCTCGGCCCATACAGTACAATATTATGGTAAAATGAGTGTACAATAATTGAATTTAATAAATGTTGTTACTATGACGTGAGGACGAATTTTTGTTGGTATACATTTTGACAAACGATCGAGAGTAGGATGTAAAGGTATGTTCAAAAACCGCCACCTCCCACACTCCACACGGGGAACTCCGCCACCGCCTCCACCGAAAAGAATTCGGGCGGCTACGCCGCCGCTATTTCACCTGTCACCCCCCTCCACCTCCACACTTACAACTGGTTCACCGCCATAAATATCATTTAGCTTGCCCTATCTATATTACTAAGTCAGATAACCGTTTATCAAATTTTTTTATCAAATTATATAACCACATTTCTTTACCGCGTTTATTTAATCACATTATGTTATCAAATCTATTTGATTAAATTGTATTATCAAAATACGTAATATCATTTATCATATATTTCTCGCCATATAATATTTAATATATGTTATCGGATTACCAATTAAAAACAATTTAAATATATTACTTATTACAGTTAATATAAATGATACCGTTTCATTATTAATATTAAATATTATTATGCATTAAAATAATATTATCAAATTACGTAATTACCTTTAGCATATGTTATTATATTTCCCTTAACTCTGTATTTATAATAGATGACGTAATTGGCAAGAATCAAGGTGTTATAAGAGAATACTTTTCACGAGGACGACATAATAAAGTAGACATATTTTATTTGGCCCAAAGTTATTTAAAAGTACCTTAACAATTGATACGTGATAACGCCAATTGAATAGTATTATTCAAACAAGACGAGACTAATTTAAAACACGTTTATAATGAACATTGTTCCGGTGATATGAGTTATATAGAATTTAAACAATTTTGTAACGAATGCTGGAACCGTGAACGGTTTTCGTTTGTTGTAATATGTAAAGACAGTGAACGTGATAATGTTCGTTATTATTTAGGTTTTGATACATTTGTTATTATATAAGACAATGGGAAGAAAATTATACATTAGTTATTCAGTAGACATAGCCGAAGACGGTACAGTTTTAAAGGAAATTTTTTGTACACTTGAAAAATATTTACAAAAATAAACTTGAAAAATTTTTATAAACAGAAAATGTGACTCTTACAAAGTACGGTTGTAGATAAACTGACGACTGTTATATGATTTCTAAGAGAGCTGCCTGATACATCCCTTTAAAGTAGTGTGATAATTTTAAAAAAGTAGTGGGGGTTTATACATATTCATCCACTGAGGGATGTTAAAAATAATGATTTTAGTTATGTTTTTGGAATTTAAGAGGGAATTTTCTATTAATATCGATATAATGGGGGTATTCTCTGTACGAAGAAACCCGACAGGATTCGACAGGCCTGAAACATCTGCCCATTTCTATTGTTATAAATTTAAAAGGAATTCGACAATACCGAAAAATCGGCGATTACAAAGAAAGTCGGCAAAAATCAAACATGCTCGTATTAATAGCATTCCTTTTATGGTTATAAATATATTTTTAATATGGTGGTGATATCGGCAACACTCGGTTAAACTCGGTAATACTCGGAGACAATTTATAGTTATACTTGTACAATGTTGAGGGTTTGAATTTATATATAAATATGTTCATATATTACAACATATCTAATACACTGATATACAAATAAATTATAATATATATATATAATATATTGTTAGGGTTATAGGCAATGGTGTTAGAGTTCGATTGTAATAAAGCGCATGCTGAAAACATGTATATCTATGGTTGGATTTTAACTCAAAACACTATTATATATATTTTTAAATATTTTATTGTTGGCGGGAAATATAATAACATGCTAAAGGTAATTACATAATTTGATAATATTATTTTTATGCATAATCATATTTAATATAAATAATGAAACGGTATCATTTATATTAACTGCAATAAGTAATATATTTAAATTGTTTTTAATTGGTAATCCGATAACATATATTAAATATTATATTGATGGCGGCAAATATATGATAAATGATATTACGTAATTTGATAATACAATTTAATCAAATAGATTTGATAACATAATGTGATTAAATAAACGCGTTAAAATAAATGTGGTTATATAATTTGATAAAAAAATTTGATAAACAGTTATCTGACTTAGTAATATAGATAGCGCAAGCTAAATGATATTTAGGGCGGCGAACCAGTTGCATGTGTGGAGGTGGAGGGGGGTGACAGGTTAAATAGCGGTGGCTTGGCCGCCCGAATTCTTTTCGGTGGTGGTGGCTGCGGAGTGTGTGGAGGTGGCGGTTTTTGAACATACCTTTACATTCTATTATCGAGTGTACTATCTGGTTTCATATAATCTGTGGTAGAATCAATAAATTGATATCAATCACTTTATTTTAATATATACCAACCATGAATTAAGATACTATCTTGATTTAAAATATATATTAATTTTGTCTATATCATACTAAATTTTAGTTATTAATTTGATATACTTTGTAATTAATTAATTTAAAGAAATAAAACAACAACTACATACCACCACAATTTAAAATAAACTTTACACAATCTCTAGCCGTTTCTTTGCCTATAAAAAGTTAATAGCTATACTATTATAATTAATATATTAAACAAATATACAATACTTTATAATAATTTGAATATATTATATTTTATGATTTCTTTGCTGATGTAAGAACAAGTTCATACTGTAACGGTATTGTTCGTTTAGTCAACGTCCGTTGATAGATTTATCTGATTATGAAGATGGTTAAGCTATCTTCGCAATAGAAAATCTAAAGTACTCTATTTAATTTATTTAATGTTAATTACATTTTCATGAGCCTATGATATGATGAGATATGATTATGTTTGAAATCAGCTTAAATATGGGTTATTTATTTTATTTATTTTTAAGAATTAACACTGATCGGCTATTTTACAATATCACATTACGTAATATATTATATTAGATAATATTAATGATTAAACACTTCACTAACTTAATTATGGCCTACACCAAATATATATTTAATATTCATATATTCAAGCCTTAAGGTTCGCTCAAACCGAAGCGGCAGCGGTAGCGGTAGCGGCAGCGAAATTTAATGTCCATACGTTTTAATACGAGTGCACTCACTAGCGCGAAATTAATACCGCGGCGAAAATGTTACCGCAAGATTGAGCGCGATATTTTTATTTTTCGCTTACCGCTGCGATAATCAGTTGTAAATTCCCAACTCATATTATTAATATATTTATCAAACACATATCTATTCATCGTAATCGTGCACCTTGAAGTTTGCACCTCGCAGTTGAATCTAACGTCGTGGTGTTTGAATGTATGAACGATTCTCTTGTTTACAATTTAATTTTTTATAATAAAAATGACTAATTAAGTTGAACAGTTAATAGCTATTGTTAAGGAATATCCCATCATATATAATATGAACTTGAGTTTTCATAATAAATATCCATGGTATGATAACAATTTTAAAAAAATATAGAAATATGTTGTTTTGTACTTTTAAATATTAATATTAGTAAAAAAAATATAATACGTAATAACAAAATACATGTACGCGCATGGTGACACAATGTCGACTAGTAATTTTTGGCGAAATATTTCGCTCCGGTTAGGTTAGCGATCAGCGGTATTTAAAAAGCGATAAATACCGCTGCCGCTACCGCTTCGGTTTGAGGGAACCTTTATAGCATTTATTATTGTAATATATGATTAGACTCAATATAATACTATATTTTTGTCTATAATAATCGTGGATACCAAAACTTATGACTAAAATCTAAAAAAATCATTACCATCATATTGGTATATATAAATATTTAAAATAACATACCTTTAAATGATTCTTTTATCATTTCTTAATGCATAAATAAATAAATGAAAACATAAAATTGAGTATTTTATGAGGAAAATGTAATAATTTAATAGTTCATTTACATATTTATATTAGGTAATTTAAGTAATTAAATTATTTAAAATTTGACACTTTCATTGGTGAAAAATATAATTTTTATAATTTTTTAAAACGTAACATGTTAGTTTCTACCATGTTACATCATTATATTATAATCATAAGTTCGACACTTTATTTCAAATTACCCTTTAAAAATAATTCATTCTAGATACCTAATTCTCTTAAATTAAATTAATAATGTTTTAATAATAATAAAATATTAAATAAAACATATTAAGAAGCCGTCGTACTGCCG
This sequence comes from Eriosoma lanigerum, assembly GCA_013282895.1. NCBI lineage: Eukaryota > Metazoa > Arthropoda > Insecta > Hemiptera > Aphididae > Eriosoma > Eriosoma lanigerum. The sequence goes on along the minus strand of CM023357.1, from coordinate 2,047,738 downwards.
TTTTTTAACGAAAAAAATCACTTTGCGCGGAAATGAATTATGAAGGCCACAATGGTATTTAAGACATACAATTTTTATATCAGATTGACAACAAGTTTATCTGTGCTCCAGCAGAGCCCAGTTTTTAAAATTTTGTTTAGTTTAAAAGTTATTAATTTATTAAATTCTCTATTTTATCTTTTTTTTTTTTTTAAATGATATAACGATAAAAGTATTTGTATTATCGAAAAATGGACTCTGTTGGAGCACAGATAATGTTTTCATCTATAATAGGTATAAATATGGTGTCTTAAATGTGATTGAGGCTTATAGGATTTTTTTCCTTGTAAAAGAGTTTTATTTCATAAATTTTAAATTTATTTGATTTCTGTATTTCAATAAATGCGACTGGTGGCATATTACTGCATTATACTCTATTCGAAATAAGAACAGGATAGGCACCGCCTATTTGAATCCCCTACTTAATCAGCCACATGTTCGTATGATATGTATGTGATTATGTGGCGTGTGAGTGACGGTACGAAAAAATACAACACAACGTAGCCGCTCTGCACCTCATCAGTTTCAGAGTATACAATGCAATTTAAGTTATTTGTTCAGGTCGGTGGTCTATGATAGACTAATTACGTCGCTCTTGCCTTCGTTTTTGTTCGAGGTCTGTGCGCATAGTGAAACCACGCCCATGCGTGAAAGTCGGCCGCCGTAGCCTGTTCTTATTTCGAATAAAGTATAAAGATCTCTACTCCGTTTTGTTGTTGCGCGGTTGTCACATCGTACATTTTATCGGTGTTATCGATTTGTTATATTATTATTATTATTATTATTATTATAGGGTATTCTTGCTTTGATATAATAATATTATTATAATCCCTTATTAGTATAAGGCCCTCCGCACACGAAGCTACTAAAAAGAAACTAAACTAGTAAGTGATTTGAATCACTATAAAATCACAAACTGATTACAGACGCAGCTCTGCACACAAAGCTACTCATTAGTGAACAAAATCAAAAATTTGCATAACGAAATGAGCGCGTAGGTACTAATTATACTAGTATACTATACTGTACGACGTACAAAGCTTGGTTACGTATTGTGGTGTATAGTTATAAAGTTAAAAGTTAACTACTTTTCCCACTTCACTCCAAGCTTTTTCTGTAATGTCCCTACGAGAATAGGCAGGAAGCTGGTAGTTAAACAATTCTGGTTGTTTTTCCACTTCTCCCACAAAATTAATATTTAAAATTTGTTCATTCATTATGACTATATTGTATATAATATGCAATAAATTATAATTTATATTATATTATAGCCTACAATAGTCTACATCTAACAGATTTCATCCAATGGAATGTGACACTATAAAATAGGAAACTAGAAACTCAAGTAGCTAGGATACTGAGAATTCGCGTCGCTATCAGCTAGTTTACAACGCGTTGCAGACAAGTTACTGACAGGTAGCGTCGTGTGCAGAACTCCACTTGATTAAGTTGCCAGCAACGCAAAACAAACTAATCAGTAACTAAAATTACTAATCGGTTTTATTTCCGTGTGCGGAGGGCCTAAAGTCTATGAATATTATATACTTTTTTGTTTTGTGTCAACGTTCTTTATATTTCTTATTTTCTTACTTAGCTGGCACTAAGATCGTATTACTGGATATTTTATTTTTATAATTACATATAAAAATGACGCGACGGTACTATGGCCGACTATAATAAATAACAGCAATGAGCTATCGTATTAACGTACACCTTCGGTATGGGAAACGGGACTATGGGTTCAATTATTGTCTATAACCACTTTTTACGATATCGATAATTTATAATAATATTATTTACTTAACCTTTATTTACAACGCGAAAAGTATTTACCTACTGTTATTGCATTAAAATTTATAAGCGACCATACACGAACGTCGATCGTAAATAATTGTGCGACAGTAGGTATGTTAATTTTCGCTTAAAACCAATGGATTTAATATAAATAATAATATTATTATATTATAACAACCTGTTTAGTGCTCAATTATATTAATTAAATATATAAATAAAAATAATAAAATAAACGGAAATCAACTAAAAAATAACTAGTCTTATTTACGAAAAATGTAGTATCATTGCATCATAAATGCAGGGGACCAGGTTAACAATAACCTCCCATACATATATGCATACTTTTCAGTGTAAACGCATAATAAAGACTCTTGAATAGAATTAATTCTCATAGAGTTGCTATTTACTAGATATAGGTACTTAACATGAGCACACCGCATCAGGGGTATGTAGATGAATTTCGTGAAAAATATGTAAATTCGTGTAGACATTTCATGTATGTGATATATTGCTTGCCGTACAGTGGTAGGGGAAAAGATTCCTTCACGGACCATTTTTTAACAACAAATCCTGTTAGTGTTCCAGTATTGTTATCTATCGCGATGCGTTAAAATATATAATAATAATATCATAACATTAAGTATTATCTTACTTTTACATTCTTCATTATCCGTAGCAGATTTCACCTATAAATAAAAATTTAAATATTATCAAACCTCATATAATATAGTAAAATATAATATATCTTTGTATATTATCACAAATTATAAAAAAAATCTATTTATTTACCAGGAAAAAAAAATTATTTATTATAATGTATATAAATAATGTTAATACAATAAAACCGTTTTTAGAGAAAATCATGTTCGGTATATGTTAGTAAAAAATTTATGGTAACGAATATCTTTACTGTTTAGGGTATATACTAAATAAGTAATGATATACTCGTATTGATATATACATTTACACTACTAAACAGTTTTTTTTTTTTTGTTATATTAATTTATTTGATACAGTCGCTTAATTTAATTAATATTTAAATTTTTGTAAATTGTTTAAAACATACTTATTTGAACATTTGATCAATTTAACAAATCGATTAAAAGAGTTTTTGATGAGATGTTTGCACTGAAAAATACAACATTATGGATACTATGTTTTTCTATAAAACTAATAAGAGCATAAGTTCTGAACGTTTCATAGTTTACACAATCATAATTTATCACGTAGGTATTCAAAACATATGTTTTTCTAGTACAAATAACAAATTTTAAAATACTTACATGTTGTTGTTTCTAACGAAGAAAACTGCGTAATATACTTTTAATATTTAATATCATGAAAATGTTCGATATTATCATATTAATACATTGACTATTATAATAATTTATAGAATTATAGATAAATGTTCATTAGTTTTTGGTTATACTCGAGAAATTATCAAATAATAAATATATTAGTGATGTAATAGAGTTATTATGATATATTGATGTCACGAAATACTATTTTAATATAATTTATATTATTAAATCATTTGGTATGTTTTGATTATGCAAAACGATGTGCAAAATATTCACGTTATAAACATATCTAATTCTCTCCGATAAAATACAAATATTATATATACTGAAATAAAATTTTTAAACATGAAAATATTTAATATCCCTTAGAATCGTTTGATGTTCATTATGAGGTATTGTATTGTAATGGCAAGAAAGAATAGACGGAGGTCCATTTTATAACTGGTCGATATGCCGCGTCTTTCGACAAAGTGTCGGCGGTTAGTCAGCTTCCGCGCGGTTCCACGGTGCACTTGAAAGCGGCGTTTTAGTCTAATAGCCATCGAAGTTGTTCGTGTCGTCGAAGTTTGCCGGACTTATGACCGGGTGGCTGGGCTCCGCTCCGTTGTCGTCGACCGGCTTTTTGGTATCGACGATGATTCGTCGTCATGTGCAGTCGATGCTTTAAACTGGATGGTCATTATTCGCGTTCGTAATTCGTCTATTCAGTTCCTTAGGCTAAGATCTATTTTTAAGATTATGGTGACGCGGTGCTATATATCTCAACACACAGGTGCAAGCGATATATATTCAACGCGGTTTTTTTCTTGGTAAACTATACCACGTAGATGACGTATCGCCGTCCACCGGTAATTCTGATTTCGCAATGGGAAATGAGCGACAGTTGGGCGGCGAGCCGAACCCTTGCACGAGCGCGTGAACGTTATCTTGCCTGTCGACGACGACAAAAATATCTACGCCGGCGACCGTCGTAACGACTATACGTGAACGTCATCTTTCATAACTGTTGTCGCTATTTTTGTTTGTTTTATGACACATACTTTTTTTTGTATTTTTGTGTGTAAATACATTGTTTTCTCCTCAACTATTAACTACTTTGTTTTATTTGTCAATCCATCGTCACTGCATCGCGGTCGATCACTGATCACCGTCGGCCTGGACTGGTTGATTACCTAGTTACGGTGATCGTGTTGTTCCTAGTTTGACATTTTATTGTTTTTATTTTCAGTTTTGTCTCATAATTGTTTTTGTACAAAATCCATTAAACTGGAAAACATAAGTTAAACAAACCAGAGAAATACCTAGGTTATAGCTCTATAGGTATAGGTATGCTACACTGCCATTTTGCGACTCATTTATCACTTATCAGCTTTGGTTCGTGATGATTGTCACTTAAAAATTGTATTCAAATTTTTCATTAGCACTTATATACTTTTAATCTTGAACATTAAACACAGCATTAAACGAAACATTAAATATTATTTTCACGGTTACCGTATAGTTTTATGACTAATAAATCATTAAATAATCTAAGACAGAATATAATAAATAAACTAAATTCATAATACTACTTTAAAATTAAAATACGACCATTTATTTCAATATATTTTTATACGTGTATATTTTTCTGATGATTATAATAAGTGTAAAAAAATCTGCATTTTAATTTAAAGCAAGAAAATAACCAACTTAAGAAAAAATTAATCATATTAAATAAGGAAATTTATGTTATAAAAGATAATATGTTAAAGTCACTAATAAACATGGATCCTAAATGGAGCACGGATTGTTCCCCTACTTAATTTTATGATATTTTTATCAATTATCGATGGTAGTCTTGAAGAAGTAGTTCCTTCCTGGCCCACAGTTGAAAAAAACCAAACAAACTTAGCTTTACCATTAGTAGAATTCAACATTCCTAAAGAATAAAGTGATATTTTGACAATCAACATACAAAAATAATTTTGTCATATAAATTAATTTTTATATATTTTTGAATTTTTACTATGCATGTTAACGTTAATAATACCTATTATACTATAAAATTACATACATTTTTGGAAAATCGAGTTTATTCTACATTAATAAATAGATAAGTAAAAAAAAAACCAAATAAGTTGTTTAAATTTAAAAAAAGTGGGAAGGTCGATTTTGTTGATTTTTTGTCCCTTCGGTCCTGGAAAAATTGGTGGTTTATTATAGTTAAGATTTTATTACAATTATATTGCATTAGAAAATAGGATTCTGAACGAAATTCAAGATAATACAATAAATTATACCTACGTTCAAAATTGCATTAGTTATCATGAAAGACCTAAAATCAATTTAATCTAAATTACGATTTTCTTAAATTTTGACGTTTTTTCGTCATTTTTGGTAGTTTTTTTCTCCTAAAGAAAAACTTTTGAGATATTCGAAAAATGAGCTAAATATAGTACCTACTAGACGCAATTTTCTATCAAAAACATACCCTACTTGTGATAATCGAATCATTTTATCTACCCAAAAAAGTGTAGACATAAAAACACCATATGTGATAACACTCTGTTCTCATTTATTTTTTTTTAATTTTAATATTTATGTACCTATTCTTTTAACAAAAAAATAAACTTAAAAATAACAGCATCGCTAAACCACATTGATTATTGAGCATTATTCAATTACATTATAATATACACTGATCCTCCCATCAATAAAATACAATGTTCAATACAAACGACATTCTAATGTTTCTCATGACCTTAACTATGCAATTTGTTTGTCCTATGTCCATCGACATTTGGTTCCTTGTTTGAGTAAATTTGTAAGGGGTGTAAATGTGTTATTGTGTCGGCGTAACTATCAACAAACTGACTGTACCAAATGCAAAACCTTAAAATACTTCAACCTGGTTGAAGTACATCATCATATTCAGAGGATGAAACTTCGAAACGAGACGCAAGCAATAAATCATAGAATGCGCTTTCATTACTTTTGTAACGGCGCATGGTTTTGTGCAACGATTGTGGTCGGAGAGACGTGTCATTAAATAACTAATAATGTTATGAAAATTATTTATTACTAACTACCAAGTGGCATATTAACGACATCCGTACAAAACAACATGTTTACAATTTTTAAAACCATCTGTTGCACTTTGCACATTAATTATTAGCAAATAAACTAATCGTTCTTAATTATTATTTAATTTACTTTAAATGGTTTAAGTGGAAGTAATGTTTCCTCTACGTTTGTCGCGGATTATGGGAGAGTTGTAAAAATAATTGGTTGAGGAGAAAGGGATTTAATATGAAAAGGTATGTCGGTTGGAACGGTAAGGAACTTAGAAACTTATAAGGGACAAAAGTGCAGAGAGAAATTTTTTTTTCTGCACACGCTCGAGCATAGTACAAGCGTCTGCAGTGGCTGGCTCTCTTACGATACAGCCATATTTAAGGATGAGGAATTAAGATGAGGACTGATGCATATTTACTTAAATATTATATCTTATAGAACCATATAAATTAAATTTAATCCGTAATTTTTTATATTGTACTGTATATCCAATATAAAGATTAGAACCCTATACCTTTTAAAATAACTATAAGTATAACCACGGTCGGACTGGCCCGGACCGATAGTCCGCGATCGCGGATGGGGCTTCTGTCTAATTTTGGTTATGACAGTTGCATTGAATTGTTGTGAATCGGGTTTTCTAAGTCCAATTACAATATATGTTTGTGTTGAATTGAATTACAAACACGATTAAAGAATAAATATAATATTGTATATTTTATTTAAAACAATGTCGTAAATGTTTGTACAAAATGGGCAGAGTAGCAACATCTAGCTCCAAATCTCAACTGATTGAATAGATTTTAAATAGATTTTAAATTACTCTTAAATAGTAAAACAACATAATTATCTTAAAATACTCAATATTATAAATGTAATAATTAAGATTATAATTGTAATTATTGTTATACAAATAAACGATTCTATTAGGTATAACATTTAGCATTGATTATGAATTTGATATTATTAAAGGTTACAATATCTTAAATAACAAATTTAATCATATTGTTTTTGTGGTGGCTTATTAAACTAAGTATGCAACAGAAACATAATAAAATGTCATAGCAATAATATAAATAATAATTAAATACAAAGGTTCACAACACTACTGGCCTTAATGCTTAAAATTATTAAGTTTTGTTCTATACAAAATAGAAACATATAAAATTATGATAATAATTTTAATAAGTTATATAAAATAAATAATAATAATTTTAATAAATTATATAATTTGAAAATAATTACATATATTTATTCTAATCCTAAATTACGTATACGCGATCTAGTGTTATAATATATTCTATGATTTTCAGTGGGCAGTGAATGAAGATGATCTAAGATTACTTCTCTTGTAGTTAATGGTACATTTTCATTCCTTAGTTCTTAATCTCGTTATGTTTGGTTTACATTATTAGATTTTATACAATATTTATAATATGCAAATCGTATTATCATAGTTAATAAGAATATGAACAGAATTGTTATTATAAATTTATAATTATTATAAAAATTTGTTATTATTATAGAATTCATATACTTTTTTATTACTCAATATGTCAGCTAATCTATCTTGGTAATCTAATAAATAATTTAAATTTTCTAGAGAATTTTGGTCAATTTTAATATTTTCTATTTTTTTTAAATTGATCGGTTTGGGTATAATTCTACTTTTAATTTTGAAACAGCACACATCCTCTAATAGACTAATATTTATTGGGACTGTTTCAAACTGTGAGTCCAGATGGTCAATCATTGCACTTAACGTAATAGACGATGTTAAGGCTAAACAATTTGGTTTTAGTGTTAATTTCCCAGAGTTATTAATTATTATTTTTTTTCACAATTGTATTTTAATCACAGGTTATAGTCAACATTATTGATTTGTTTGTGACAAAATACCAATTATTTGGATAGTATGATGCATACCATCCTTCCGTTGTTATTTCTGACATATATAAGTTACAACTCGTGGGTATTTATTTCACCTCCACAACCCAAACCATATAAATCAAACATTTATTATTGAATCTATTAAATTTTATTATTTATTATTCTATAATCAATGGTATAACACATCCTACATGTATTATTAACAATGCAGTAGGATCAAATATATTTTATAAATATCCTTAATGTTTGAAGTTTGAAATATTTCACAAAATGTGTAGTGAAATATCAACTTGTTATATTTTTGAATATAATATTATTATTGGTTAATTACAATATTACTAGGCACATAGTTGTAGATAACAATGTTTTTCAAGTGACATAACCGATACAGGTTATACATTACATTTTTATATATATATATTTATATATTTATTTATATCTATAATTATTTTATAATTTGATATGTGAAAACTTGTAAAAATACCTTCCACTAACTATTATAATTTATATGTATATCTTTATGTATATAATATATCAATTATTTCTAAATAGAAATAAAAGTAGCATTTAATACTCAACATCAAACAGATATATAGGTAAATTTAAACTATTTTCCTATTGTTGGTAGTGGTGTTTGTGGTGTTCTATTAATTATTATTATTTATTAATGTTTCATAAATTATATAATTTCTTTTATTATATTTGTAAGATTTGTAAGGCTATTTGATACTTATAAAGCTCATTTTTCGAATTTCTGAAAAAATTTTTCTTGGGAGGGGAAAAACTAACAAAAAATGGCGGAAAATCGGCAAAATTACGGTTTCTATTATTTTAATTTTTTTAATTTCATGATAAATAATTAAGTTTTGATCGTAGGAACTGGAAAATTTTTATAAATATTAATATAGGTAAATTACATACGTGGTAGAATTTTGGAAAGGATTGGTTGATTATTTGGTCAAGTATAGAACTTTGAATTTTTTTCCAGAAATGTTTAATATTTCCGGTAATTTTTGATTTATCGCTTTGAAAATTTTATCGAAGTCTAATTTTATACTATTTAATCTTTTTACAAAACATTTTAAAAATAGTGAATGACAAATTTTATTTATAGGTTTTTAATGTTTAATTCCCGAAAATCGGTAAAATAACGGTTTCATTATTTTAAATTCCTTAATTTCGTGATAACTAATTAGGTTTTAGTCAGAGGATTGAAATTTGTTTTGAGTATTGACATAAGTGTTATTTATTGGAGAAAAAATTTCGAAAGAATTGATTAATTTTCGAACTAGGTATAGTAGGATATGCTTTCGGTAGCAAATCGTGTTTAGTTGGTACTTTATTTAGCTCATTTTTCGAATTATTCAAAGTTTTTCTTTGGGACGGGAAAAACTACTAAAAAATAGCGGAAAATCAGCAATATTACGGTTTCTGTTATTTAAATTTTTTTAATTTTGTGATAACTAATTGAGTTTTGATTATAGGGGTCTGAAAATGTTTTTGAGTATTATAATAGGTAGTATACAAGTGAGGTAAAATTTTGGAATGAATTATTAGTATTGTGTATTGTAATATATTGAGTTTCGCTTAGAATCGTATTTTCTAATGCAATATTATTGCTTTCAAATCTTAATTATAATAAACCACTATTTTTTCCGAGGACCGAAAGGACGAAGGAGAAACGCCTAAAATCGACATTCCCACTTTTTTTTTTTTTGTTTCATTTGTCAATCCATCGTCACTGCATCGCGATCACCGTTGGTCTGGAACGGTTGATAACCTAATTACGGTAATCGTGTTGTTCCCAATTTGACATTTTCTTTTTTTTTTTTTGTCTTACAACTTTTTTGTACAAAATCCATTAAACTGGAAATCATAAGTTAAACCAGAGAAATATCTAGGTATAGATAGGCTCTATAGTCTATATATACAGGTTTGCTACACTACCATTTTGCGATTCATTTATCACTTATCAGCTTTGGTTCGTGTTGATTGTCATTTAAGAATTGTATTCAAATTTTTCATTAATTGTTAATAGAATAAAATAAAAGTTACTATACCTACAGTATTAAACGAAACATTAAATATTATTTTCACGGTTACCATATAATTTTATGACCAACAAATCATTTATACAATCCAAGACAAAATATAATAAATAAACTAAATTCATAATGTTCATAATATTAAAACTATAATACGACCATTTATTGTAAAATATTTTTATGTGTGTATATTTTTCAGATTAATATAATAATGTGAATATAGTTTATTTGGTAGCTATAATGACCAAGAGGGTAAAAAAATGTTACATCTTAATTTAAAGCAAGAAAATTATCAACTTGAGAAAAAATTAAATGTATTAAATATGGAAATGTATGTTATAAAAGACAATATGTTAAAGTCACTAATTAATATAGATCCTAGAAGGGTCACGGAGTGTCCTCCCGATTAATTTTATGATTTATTTTATAAATTATCGATGGTAGTCTTGAAGAAGCAGTTCCCTTCCGGCATCAGTTAAAAAAAACAAACAAACTTAGCTTTACAATTAGTAGAATTCAACATTCCTAAAGAATAAAGTGATATTTTGACAATCAACATACAAAAATAATTTTGTCATATAAATTAATTTTTATATATTTTTGAATTTTTACTATGCATGTTAACGTTAATAATACCTATTGTACTGTAAAATTACATACATTTTTGGAAAATCGAGTTTATTTTACATTAATAAATAGATAAGAAAAAAAAAAAAAAAAATCAAATAAGTTGTTTAAATGAAAAAAAAGTGGAAAAGTCGATTTTGTATATACCTCCTTCGTCCCTTCGGTCCAAGAAAAAATTAGTGGTTTATTTTAATTAAGATTTGAATGCAATAATATTGCATTAGATAATATGATTCTGAGCGAAACTCAATATTATACAATATATTATACTGATAGGTCGTTCCATAAGTTTACTACTTGTGTAAACTACCTATGAAAAAACTCAAAAACAATTAAAAGTAACTACGTTCAAAATTTCATTAGTTATCATGAAAAAACTAAAATCAATTTTATCTAAATTACGATATTAACGTTTTCCCGTCATTTTTTGATAATTTTCCTTCTCACGAAGAAGAACACTTGAGAAATTAGAAAAATGAACCAAACAAAATATCAACTAGACGCATTTTTTTTACCGAAAGCGTACCCTTCTTGTAATAATCGGACCATTTCTTCTACCCGAAAAAATATATTCAGACTTAAAAAAAAATATCATAATGTTTAATTCTATCAAAAATATTCAAAATTTTTAAAAAAAAAAAAAATACATCTTTGTAAAACCAATACTTTCTTGGCTTCTCTTAAAATCTAAAATACTGAATTTATATTTTTCAATTTTGATTTTCATAAAGTGGCATAATATAATATATCAATTTTTTCTTGGATAGAAATAAAAATACCATTTATCATTCAACATCATACAGAATGTAGATAAATTTAAACTATGTTCATACTGGTGTTCTAATAATTATTATTTTTTAATAATCTTTCAAGAATTATATAATTTCTTTTATTGTATTTGTAAAACTGTTGTTAACATAATTTATATAATATATATTGAGTAATATAGAGTATATTTTGTAATTTTGTAATTTTAAATAGTTTACAGTTTAATATTGTTTCATTATAATTATCATCATAATCATTATAATTATAACATTTGACTACTTACTATAAATATAATTGATTTAATGTAAATTTAAACTTGGAACTTAGTTTATTTTATAGTAAGAATTTAACAATGTAATTTAATTATAACTATAAGAAAAACTAAATTAAATTTCTATTATTTCTAAACATCTAAAAATTTAATTAAAGAAATAAATAAAATTAAAGATAGTCCATATCTTCTTCTATAATTTCGACCGTTATATTAAAGTTGAATACCACATTTTCTGGAGGATAATTAATGTTGCAATATTTGTCAACATCCATTGGTTCATCTATGAAAATAAATTCACAAATATATAAAAAGTGAATTATATTAAATAAATTTATTATTATTGCTTACTATTAAAAATATTGTAGATAAACCTTTTATCAATTTAGTTATTTCTGAGCGAGGCGAAAGATGTATTGGCTTTACAATGGAGTATTTTGTTTTAATGCCTATGAAGACACATTTTTGGATAGAAATAATTGTCCGATTAACACGAGTAATAAGGTATACTTTCGGTTGCAAATAGCATCTATTTGGTACTTTAATTAGCTTATTTTCCTTGGGAGAATAAAAACTAACAAAAAAGAACGGAAAATGCGTAAAGTTTATGGAAATTATAATTTTAATTAAATTTATTTTAGATTTTCATGATAACTAATGCAATTTTGGACCTTGGGACTTTGAAAAAAATTTAAGTATTCTTATAGGTAGACTACATACGTTATAAAATTTTGGATTGGATCATCAGTATAATATATTGTATTATATTGAGTTTCATTCAGAAACGTATTTTGATATATGCAATACCATTGCATTCAAATTTTATTTATAATGAATCACTTATTTCTCTGAAGACCGAAAGAAACGAAGAAGGAACGTCCAAAATCGATTATTTCGCTTTTGATTACATTGTACTTGATGTTATGATACGTAAGTAATAAATAATTGTAGTATTCAGAATAAGTGAATATTACCAATTAATAGTATAGATAATAAAATTAACTTATTTTAATAGATGAACGTAAAATGTCACAGTCAGAGATTAAGTATTATTAATCAAATTGTTAACATCCGGACTAGCCGCAATCTTATTTGTAACAATATGTAAACATAATAATGTAGACATGACATTTATTAACAAATGAAATTTAGATATGTGAAATACCACAGTATCTATAATAAAAAAATAAAAAGATAAAATAATCAATGACCTTTAAGTCCGAGTAAGCCTAATAAAAAGGATAATTTTGCTTAGCTCGCAGCTCTGTCTCAAAGTGATTTACACATCGTCACTTTGACACTCGGTCTCTTAAAATAAAACAACTTGCAACTAATGTAACATCTAGCTTAACAATACAATTCTCAAATATATTAATTATACTATGTTATCTCATATTTTCTAATATTAAACAAATTAATTAAAGGTGTTAATTATTTTACTTCATTTCAAATCTAATAATATATCCATTCAACCCGGAGTTAAAAAAAATCATCTAATAGGTATCGACTACCACACCCGCTCAGAAGAATGTGAGCACACAATTCTATGCACATAAATACAATGAATAGTTAGTTTGTAATTTACCCCCCTAGCCATCTTTTCTCATCCCTTACATTATTATTATTTCAATTTTGCAATCTACTACATAATAATATAAAAATCGTGTATTAAATAAATTTAGAAAATCGGGTACTATCAATTTGATCAAACAAATTATGGACACCTGGGCTTTAATCAATAAAAAATATAGTATTCTAGATTGGTAACTACTAGCAACATAGATTTATAAGAAAATCACACCGACCATCGTATTTATCCATTACTGTCAATCAATAATAACTATTTAAATTGTTTTGACAAATGTAAATTTTAATTTTAAATATTATTTTGTATAATAAATTAATTTTTTTCGCATGAAGATTTAGTTATGAAAAAAAAGTGGGAAGGCCGATTGTGGACGTTTCTCCTTCATCCCATCGGTCCTTGGAGAAATTAGTGGTTCATTATAATTATTAAGATTTGAATGCAATAATATTGTATTAGAGAATACGATTCTGAACGTATCTCAATATATTGCAATATATTATACTAATAATCTATTTCAAAATTTACCAAGAGTGTAATTTACATATATAATTATGTAAAATAAATTTCAAATCCCTACGATCAATATTCAAGGAAAAACTTGAAAATGAGTCAAATATAGCACCCATTAGATAAAATTCAGTATAGAAAGGCTACTTTATTTTGGTAATCGGACCATTATTGCTACGCGAAAAAAGGTTTTCATACATCAGAAAAAAAATAATAATAATAAGCCTATAAAAATAGCCAATTTTTCGCATTTTAAGGAAAAAAATTTGGGAAATTCAAAAAATGAGCTAAATAAAATACCAACTAGATGAAATTCGGTATAGAAAAGGGTACCCTATCTGTGATAATCTGAAAATTATTTCTATCCGATAACTTGTTTTCATACATTAGAAAAAAGCCTATAAAAATTGCCGACTTTCCGCTTTTCAAGGACAAAATGTTGGGAAATTCAAAAAATGAGCTAAATAATGTACCAACTAGATGAAATTCGTTATAGGAGAGGTACCATATTTGTAGTAATCCTAACATTATTTCTACCCAAAAAAAGGTTTTCATACATCAGAAGAAAATAATAATAAAATGCCTCTAAAAAAAATTCGCCTGTTACAATTTTCAAAACATTTTGTAAAACGATTTAGTAATATAGTATTGGACTTCTATAAAATTTTCAAACAGATAATCCTAAAATTGTAAGTAATATTAATTTTTTTTTTGGAAAAACGTTATAAGATTTATATTTTTCCAAATAATTAACTATTCCGTTCCAAAATTTCATCACGCTTGTAAATAACCTATGTTAGTACTCAAAAAAATTTTCATATCCCTACTAGTGATGGGAATGAAATCCGGATTCTTCGAAAGTTCGCCAAATCCGGATTTCGAATTTCGAATTTCTGACTAGAAAATCCGGATTTCAAATTTTCAAATCCGAAATCCGGATTATCGGATTTCAAAATTCGAAATCCGGATTTTCAGATTTAAAAATCCGAGATTTGGGTTTATCATTGCAAATTTCTGTATTATTATCATAAAACTTTTTATTTTGTATTGTGTGCTTATTAATATTTATATAAACTATTTTTTGTTCCTTTATGAATAATTATCATGATAATTGTAAATTATGATATTAATTTAATTTAATGCTTGTTCAGTGTGCATAATAATATTAAACATTATTATAAATTAAAATATTAATTGTTAATCAATATTGCACTTTTAGTGATTCGCGATATGTAATAATAATCTAACGTAGGTAAACGACACGACGAGCGCGGTCACGGTAGTACGCCGTGAAATACCCGAGTCGCGCGCGATATCCATGGGTCCGTTTGTTTTTGTTTCGATATATTTTTTGTTGACAATATAGTGTCTACATATATTATATATTTTGTTTTTTATTGATATACAAGAAACTTTGAATCGTTATAGAACGAATACGTTGTGTTAGCGTTGGTTGATGTATATTGTTTTTAGTGAATTAATTATTGTAATTTTATCATACGTGGTGTGTGCC
This sequence comes from Eriosoma lanigerum, assembly GCA_013282895.1. Taxonomy (NCBI): domain Eukaryota; kingdom Metazoa; phylum Arthropoda; class Insecta; order Hemiptera; family Aphididae; genus Eriosoma; species Eriosoma lanigerum. The sequence goes on along the minus strand of CM023357.1, from coordinate 2,032,341 downwards.
GCGTGTATCAATGGCGTAGCGTGTGCGTATGCACAGCATACACTTCGCAAATTATAAAAATAATTTTTTTTATATATTAATAATACTATATGTTTATAAAAAATTTTTCAATTGTACTAATTTTCTATTTCATAATATATATTATGTGGATTTTCTTCCAAGTTCATTAATCTTTGAAATTGATTAATCCGCAACACAACGGCCGCACCGCGCTTATAGTCCTTTGTTCTTATAATATCTAGTGGCTAGTATCTACCATGCTTATTATGTACGCAGTATGCACGTTGACGATTGCATACGGGTACAGACATTCAGCGACAGATATTTATATTTCTTATCGATAATAACAAAACATGTTACGCTCGCGGTCGTGTATTCGTCACTCATGTGTGCACGATCAGAATTGCGTACGCTGTCGTCTATCGCATTATTCTGCCGGTTATATTAAAAAGTATTATCGAGATAGGAAGACCCATGCCAAAATTGCCTTTTACAAAATCAAAAAAATTACGTAATATAAATATGTAAAACTTTGTATATTTAAAGTAAAATTTTAAAAACAGTATAGGGGGTGTGGGGGGCATAGCCCCCCACGATTTCATTACCTTAAAATTTCAACGCATACGCTAGGCTGAAACCCACGCTACGCCACTGGCGTGTATAATTATTAGTTTATTAAATAAATGTGTAAAATGCCGTAGTTTTAATAATATAATATATATTGGCGAATATCATATCACGTAATATATAATTGTGAAGTTAGTCGCCAAACAATACTTATACTATAATTTATAAATTTAGTTAAAAGCCTTGAACTTATACATTGTTACAGTTTTGATGTATTTTTTTTGTTTTTTTGTTAGTTGTCTTAAATAAAGTTCTAGTTACAATAAAATTAGTGTTTGGGTACTAAAATCTATAAATAACATATTTAAAATATCATTTTATTTTAAGAATATGTAATTATTTTGTATTTACTACAAATAATTCTTAAAAGAATACTTTAATTGACTAATTGAATGTTTTCAAATCCGAAATCCGGATTCAATGCAAAATCCGGATTTTAAAATTCGAAATTCGGATTTACAGTAAAATTCGAATTTCGGATTTCGAACTTCAGAAATCCGGATTTTCAAACTTCGGCGAATCCGGTTTTTTCACATCACTAATCCCTACTATTAAAACTTAATAAGAAATCACGAAAAAAAAATATATTAAAAACCGTATAAAAAATTAAAAAAGCATATGCTATACGTGATAATCGGACCATTATTTCTACCCAAAAAAATGTTATATATATAAAAATAAAAATCTTTGTAAAAACAATATATTCCTCGCTCCTCTCAGAATCTAAAAATTATAAATTCAAATAAATGTTATTATAACTTAACTTAGATTTTAATTACATTTAATTAAATTAAGACTAATTGACATATAAAAACAAGGTAAAAGATTTTTTAATGTATTATCATGGACGTCCCCAGGTGGTGGGCGGGCAAGACGGGGCACTTTCCCTCCTGGAATAATGATATTTCTATAGCAATTGGTAAAGTTCCCAATGAGAAATGAGCTTCTAATAATAATACCTAATTGTAATATTTTAATTCTAATAATGACGTAATAATGTACTTTAAATTAAATGTATAAAAAAGTTTTATTTATTTTTTAAATTAATTTTGCCCCCCCTCCCTTTAGAACAATGTCTGGGGACGCCCTTGTATATTATCTCAGTGAACTCTTCTACATACCACCATAAAATTGAATATCATTATACGCGATGTAGTTTAAATATTGATCAGCACATGAATCTATAATGAATTAATGTTTATTTGTTCAAAATTAGATTTAAATCATATTTTTGTCATTTATTTAAATTGATTATATTTTCAACGATATTTTAAAATATTAATATTAAAAAAAAAATTTCATATGCTTTTTCGTTTTATTTTAACAATTTATTTAGGTATGATAAATTTATATTTTAATCCGGAGAATTGTTCCACTAAAAACTCAAAACTCTAAAATTTATAAAAATCTATAAAATTTTGAACACTATAAAATATTATAATTAGAACAATTTTAATTTAAAAAAAATTAAACCATAGTTCAAATTAAAATTTTGAGTTAATAAAAAACCCAAATATGTGAAAAAAATGATATTATAATTATATTTATATATAATGTAATTCAATTTACAGTTTACTTTTTATAGATATTTAATAATAAGTTTAATAATATAATATATATTTGTACGTTTGTAATTACTATATACCTTCAGGTATTGAAATTGATTAATTTAACAATACCTTATTATATTTAAAAAGATGCGAGTTTATTGTTTATTAATTATTATTGTTGGCTTACCTAGTATAATAGGATACCCATCTATTAAAAGATCACTTATGAAATATTATATATATTTTTTATAGGTTATTGATGTATAATATTATTCAAGGAAGTTAATTGTCTATGTTGTCTGATACCAATATTGTTTTTAATATAATAGATTCTGAGCCAAGCGAAGAATGTATTGGGTTTACAAAGATTTTTTTTTTTTATGTATGAAGAGACACTTTTACTGGTAGAAATAATGGTCCGATAGAAAATGCTTTTGGTAGCAAATCGTGTCTAGTTAGTATTTTATTTAGCTCATTTTTCGAATTTCTCAAAATATTTTACTAAGAAGGGGAAAAACTACCGAAAAATGACGAAAAATCGGCAAAATAAGGATTTATGTTATTTAGAATTTTTAAATTTCAATATAACTAATTAAGTTTTAATCGTAGAAACTTAAAATTTTTTTTAAATATTTATATTCGTAATTTACACATGTGGCAAAATTTTGGAATGGATTATAGTAAATTATAATATATTGAGTTTCGCTCAGAATTGTATATTCAAATTCGATATCATTACATTCAAATCTTGAATATAATAAACCACAAATTTATCCGGAGACTGGAGGGACTAAGAAAGAACGTCTACAATCGACCTTCTCAATTTTTTTTGTTTAGTTTGAACCCTTAATCTCCATTCTACAACACTGAGTATTAAATTATTTATTTATTTATTTATTAAAGATTTAAACGGGTTAGCCTAATATATACAAGAATAATGGACCGTGTAGATCAAAAGCATGCCACAAGATATTATAAACAAATATCAAATAGTAATTAAACAATATATACATTGATATTTAAATACGTATTAAATGAGATACTGTTATTATAAGAAAATAAATCAACATCAAATATATTTACATGGCTCATTAATCTATTAATAGGAGCATTTCTAGCATAATTTGTGGGATAAAATGGCATAAAAAATCTATTAGATATCCTGATACACGAATTTTGTATTTGAAAATTTAATTCAATTAATAATTCAGAACAATTATTCCTACCATTTAATAATTTAAACAAAAACCAAAGTTCTAGTCTAATTCTCATTATGCATAGAGTATCTAAATTGGTCAATGCTAGTAACGGTGAATATGATGTATGGCGCTGGCGTTGGATATCGTAATTGAATGCGATAATCCTTAGAAATCGATTCTGGATCGATTCAATAGATTCAGTAGGAACAGACATGTAAGGAGACTAAACGACCGAGTTATTTTCTAGTACAGAGCGAACTAATGAACAGTATAGGGATCGTAGTATCGCTATTGGATTATTGAAATGGAAAAAGTTCTACTAATGAAGCCTAGCATTTGTGATGATTTGTTAAAAATATATGCATAGTGATTATTGAATGATAAGGAAGAATCAAAATAAATACCAAGGTATTTTATATGAGAAACTCTAGCCAATGCTATATTATTTAAATAGTACCTATAATTTTTAGTTATATGCTTTTTTGAGTATGTCATAATTTTACATTTTTTAATATTGAAGTATAGTTTATTGAGAACACACCAATTATTCAGAAGATTAATGTCATTTTGAAGACATTTAGACATCTTTGATAAAAGACAGTATTCGCCGTCTTTAATGATTAGAATAACATAACTCAATTTTAAATGTGAGGGAAAAATACCAGATTATTATATATATAATAAATATATAATAATATAATATAATAAATATATTATTTAACTTAAGTTCAATATACTATTATTCAATAATATTATTTTAATCAATGTGAAATATATTTGTTATAAAAATAATAATTAAGTGATTTAATATTTGGTTAAACGTCTATTTCGGGTTTGATCACTCCACAATAATGCGAATGTTGTTTTGTAGGAAATTTTATATTTTGTCACTAATTTACGTTTTTATATATATAGTATATAGCTGGTGTTTCCTTTTTTAACAGTCTACATTTTAGAATAACCTCATATTAATAAAATATATATAAAAGAATAAAATCAATCACTTATTTTGCGTTTGTTGATTTTGTAAATTCTAATTTCATTAACTCATAATTTAATATTAAATGTATTGTAAAACTATCTATTTTAAATAATGCTCAATTCTATTAATTAAATTCTTCATTGGTCTTTCACTCCACTCCTACTATCAAAATTAATTTCCATTATATCTCTCTGTGCCTCTAAATCATAATTTTGCATAATATACCCAAACTATCTCAGTTTCTTATTTTTTTCCTCCATAATTGATGCAACTTCTACACTTTCCCTTATATATTAATTTTTTATTCTATCTATTATGTTTACTCCACACATCCATCTAAGCATTATCCTTTCCATTACTGTTTACGCACGACGAGCTCTTATCTATTAGTTGGCATGACGCACTTGCATATGTTTCAGTAAAATTTCTAAATAAGGATGATGAACAAAATGAATAGCAATAATGGCAGACATAAAATGTATAATATTAATAAATATATTCTAATTCACAATTATGCCTAAATGTCAAAAAGAAACTCTTTCGTGTTTCGTCACAAGCTCATGGAAAAACAATTGACTCTATATAGTGGACACGTCCCAATTACCAGCACCGTCAAGATATATTCGTGAACAACAAAACTATATTAGTAATTGGACTGCACAATTCCTTACAACGTCCGTATCAACGTGAACGAACAACGAAGTAGTAAATACTCAACACATAAATATATCAAGTGCATACTGCACTGGTAGATGGTTTAAAACAGACAAAACATGGATGCACACGATTATAGCGATCTCTGTTTTGTTGTTCAAACTCAGTGATAACTGATAACAATTATTTGCGGGAGAGTAAAAGAGTGTGACCATAATGATCAGACGTTCATTAATGTAACACGTGAACAATTACACTCATCTTCTGTTCAATTTTTTTGTTCATTGTGGAATACTCTGATTCATATAATATGTTGGCCTCACCAATACCTTATAAACTGAAATATTGTTTTTATCGGCATTCTCTTGTCACACAAAACACTCGATGTAGATGTAAGCTACAACCACATAAATCTAGACTTAAAGCTATTTTTTATGTGCTCCTCAGAACTACTTTTCTTTTGCACAAATCTTCCTAAGTACTCGAAGCTATCAGTTTCACACGTAGTGTGTAGATCATCTTTGTTGTTAACCTACACAAGTGTGACGAAATCAACACCACTGTATAATCTGTGAGTTAATTCGAGTTTGTTGTAGAATATATTTTAAGACTTATATAAAATAACAATAATAATTTTTGTAGCATAAAATTATACACCGAAATAGTAAATATAATTTGAAGATAGGTACGTATGGTATATACCTGTGAAATAAGTTAATAACTTATTCGGATATCATGCCATTTTTAAGAATAAAACTTTAAATATTAGTAGGTAAAAGCGAAAGAATAGAATTTTTAATTAAGAAATATCTTGATTGGATTCTTTTTATATATTAATATCTACGATGTTGTTTAGGATAACTTCTTATACTTTTTAGGCTTTAACGGGCCATTTAGGTCAACAGATGCGACAACCGCTTGCTTTCACACATCTCTATTTGTATTCCTGTATTTTCAACCCTGCCTTGGCTGTCAGTAGTATACATTTTGTATGTCCTGTCCCCATTTTAACCTCTACTACGGTAATTTAAAATTTCTGACAGGCAACTCCCGATCACAGAAATCACGATTACCGCGTAACTTAATAAAGTGATAAACGCACTTTTTACAATATTTAGTATATTTTGAAATGTTTTGGGGGAGTTCCCGGTCATAAACAACCAAATTACATTTTATCATTTTTAGTCTCTTTTTTACCATTTTTTTTAAACTTTTTTATACCATACGGTAATCGTCACGTGAATACGTACATTTCCACGGGTAGATTTGTTAATATCACCGTACGTACTTTACACGGTAATCGTTTCATGAATATATCGTTCCACGACGTAACAGCCACCGAATAATCGGATTCGAAGTCCAACACGCATGTTGAATGATCATAATAGGTTAGGTTAGACAAAAAGTACACGGATCTCTTGTGAGTCACCGGAACTTTGCCATCTATACACTAGATCGAGCGTACGACGTGTTGAATTCATATCTGTGGAACGTGACCCCACAGTCAGCGGGGATATTACGAATATATTAAATTTTTTTATATAATTACAGAAGGTACATACTTCTACAATTTTTACATTTTTCATTATCATTTTAAAAATTATTTTTAGGTTATAATTTCAATAAAATCCTTTTTTTTATTTTTAGTTTACATAATCTTACGTATAAGGCTATGGTATTGTCAAGTAGAGTCACATACTCTATACTGGTAATATCATATTTTATTATATAAATCTGCAGTGGCGAAGCTACCTATGAGACAAAGAGACATTGTCTACACATTTTTTTTTTTAAACTGATATATGTATATATTTAATTATATTTTCTCAATTTGTGTTTTATAATCATATTAAAATTTAAAATAAATTTTTATAAAAACGTATTATGTATTATTATAAATAGATATTTTAGGTTATAACAGTAATATAATATAATATACATGCATAAACCGGTATAAATAGGTGCTGTCGGGTCAAAACAACATAAGTCAATAATATTGTTATTTGTTAGATAATAAAGACAACGTGACTAGTGTCTCATACTCTTAGATATGCGGTGTAGTGGGTTCTTGAAAGAAGGCTAGCTCGCGTAGTGAGTTAATGGAGACATGTCTTACCAATATTTCTATCGGAAATTTATGAATGTACCCGTATCCCGATAATAATATATAGTAATATTCTTATTCTTATCGAATAATAATAATACGTATAATATACATTTTGAACTGATCGAAACTTTTAAATACATTTTAAATTACTATTTAGTTGTTAGCCGTTGGAACGTAAAATGTATTAAATTTAATATGGAGTGTTCAGATATAATTAGTAATATTCTAACAGTAGAAATTAATAACTATACTTTTGAACATTAACTTGAATTAAAAAAGAAAAGACCTACACTAAGATTAAGTTTGGTAACGGTTGATCGAAAAACTATATGAAAATTTCAAGTATCATGGTACACAAAATATACGTGATTAGCTGGAATAGAAAATCTTGGTAAATTGTACAAAAAATAGAAAAATAGATTTAATTTTTAAAATAATATAAAATTTTTTGTATATTATATTATGAACAAAATAAGTTTACTCATGTATTTTTGTTTACATAATTTCATTCTAAAAAAAAATATTTGAAATTAGTCTACCCTAATCTCGAACCCAAGCTTCGCCATTGTTAATCTGTAAATTTCAGTTACCTATATAAATAAATAGTAATGGACTTGTTAAAAAGAAATTGAAACCGATATTGACAATATTGGAGTAATTATCCAACCCGATTTTCTTATAATGAATTAGCTGAGTTTTACATAGAATTAACTAAATTAAAAAATATAACTTTTAAATGTGGTGTCAAAAAGAATGATAACCATTATGTTTTATTTCCATGGTCGGATCAAAATTGTATATGTAGACTTGATACATATTTATGTGTTTCTGTAAGATTTATATTTTCTAATATTAAGAAAAAACTATTACATATTAAACAGAGGTTGTTAAATAAAAATATGAAAATAACTGATTAAAGACATATTTTTTTTAAAAAAATGCTAAGACTGTAACGTAAGTACTTTTTATTATAAATCGTATTTTAATATTATTATTATTATTAATATTATATATTATATATTATATATTACTATATTTTATTTTTATTTATCGTAAATATATATGTTGATTTATATTTATTTTATAGCATTCCAAAGTTGTGACTGATAATAACTAGTGTTTATAATAATAACTATAGTGACTATAATAAAAAGTACTTACTATATCTCGTGACTATAATGTAGGTACTTTGTTTTTCTTTTATTTTACATTGATTTAATTTTTTTAATTAGTCAATTACCTTTCATAGTATTTCTCTAGTTACTGAGTATTGTGCTACGTTAAGTAGTTAATTATCAGTAAGTTAAACCATTTACGTTTAGGCTTAACATGGCATATCTTATGATTTAACGGCTCAAATCTCAAAATGTTGTGCAGTATACTGTTCTTAATTATAAAATCCACTTCTCTTTCATGTTTTTCTCCTACTGTATAGAAGATTATCATCTCCTGTGCTTTTAACTACTTATCTATCACATCTTACTACTTAAACAACTGTATCATCTAACTTGTATCGCTTAAGAAACGAAAAAATTATCGTCATATTTTCAGCCTTATATATCGATTGCACATTTCAAGTTCCAATAAGTATATCCATAAGCTATATTATCTCAGACATTGTTTATTGTTCCAAAATCGTTGATTTTAAATGTGTGGGGTGAACTACCATATGATGACCCCATCAATGGAGGACCAACATAATTAATATCCTCGTGCTTGTTATAACCGTTCACTAAAATTGAAATTTTCATTATATCTATACCATTTTAATATATTTTCCAATAAATTGTCATTATTCAATAATGGATTATTGATTAAAAATTAAATAATTAACATAAAAACTTTAAATTATTTTATTATATATTTGTTAAAATAATACATCGGTGTTATCATTGATGTTTCCACTACATTTGTGGATCCCAAAACATCCGTTTTAATATGCCACACGATTTTTTCGATTCTCCGACATAAGACCGTTTAAGGTTTTAGACGTTAAAGAATCTTAATATGTATTAAAATTAATATTAAATATAATAACTAACGTAAGTATCCTTAATAGTTCAAAATAAAAATTCAAAATGTGTTTTCGATTTAATCCATATAATGAGGTAATTCTCAAATGTTAAAAAAGAAAACACCTTGTATATGTAATTTATGTACTTACAGGGTGAAGAAAAAAATAGCTCAAAAGCATTAGAAGACGTCCATTCCCGAAAGTCTAGGAATAAAATAATTATACATTAACATTTTGTAGATATTAAATAACAGTGTTTCTTAAAATATTTATTATTCAATGGATGTATTTTGTTTCTACTAACTATTGCGATCAAAGGCCATAATTAAACTATCTGAAAACAAATGGGTATTTTAAATCATTGATTATAATCAAGAGAACCACATCGTGTAACAATAAATTATTTTTTATAGTTGTTACAATTTTATAAAGCTTATTTATATTATGCAAGTATTTAATTGTTTTACATTGTAATATATTGTTCACATTTTCAAGTGTACTTACTGAAACATTCTTTAATAGGTAACATACACAAAAAAAAAAAATCAAAATAAATTAATACCTATTTATATTTCACAAATTTCTAAATATATATATATATATATATTTCTTACCATTAAACTTAATATTAGCTATTGAAACACACAAAAAAATATGAATATATTTAAATAACGATTTTCTATTTATATTCATAAAAATGTCATATTAAAGCTATCAATTTTAAATTGTCTAATTTATATTTTTTGTATAATATATAATCAATATATAATACCTATTCAGAGTTTCTAAGATATTTTATAACTTGCAATATTTCCACAAAAATTTAAATAACTAGGGAGGTTTGTATTTAAATTATTAGATATGCAACATTCAACTATATAATATTTATAATTTAAAAAAGTAAAATTATATGTTTTATAATATGCATTTTACATTCCACTATAAAATTGATTAAGTAATGACGTCAGAAATATGAATTTTTCTAAATGAAAATGAAAGATATTCCTAAAAATCAACTTCTTTATGAAATTGTATATTTAGCCCATTAAAATGTTCATAAGAAAATAATTTTTAAACTGGCTATCTTATATTTTTAGTTAACACGTTTTTTTAAAAAAAATTTACTGTACGTTTAAGACTAGAAAACAGTAGTATAGTTATAATATGGATTATATTATTAATATTCAGTACATTAACTAAATAACAATTAAAAAAAAAACTCTGTATATATACATATATTTTATATATATATATAATAAATTATATTTATTTTCTTGTATTACATTATTTAAATAGTAATATATAATGGACTTGTTGTCCATGAAATAAATTATCTATTAGAGAATTGTATTCTTCATATAATATTATATCATATTATTTAAAATAGCTTAAAATATATTGGTATCTCATATAATTCCTTGACGTTTTTTTTATATTGCTTAGATAACGATTAAAACCATTTTTAAATAAAATAATGCGACATTTTTGTTATATGTTAAAATAAAAAATAAAAAATATTTTTGAACAATGTATTTTCCAATCAAGACTTACTTTCATAGTTTTTATTAACATCTGAATTAGACAAAAATACTATTATAAATAATTAACTGTCTTGCATTTCTCAATTATATGATTTTAAATTCTTCTGTTTATTTTTGAGACTAATAAATAGGACCAAGTAAATTTTCATAAGCTGCTAATAAACTTGTAGTATCTGTAATGTTGATTTTTTCCCTTTTGTCATATTATGTTACATTTAGGAAGAGAACTTATTTAAGTTCGTAGGAAAAGATACGAATTTCTTAATAGACAGAATAGGCATATGCCTATAGAGGGGCAAAAGTTATATTAATTTAATAATATGTATTAAAATTGGAAATTATATATTAAACGACAATATTTTGTATTTTTTATAAATCATAAACAATTATAAAATTGAAATATTTATTGAAAATTCAATTTTAATAAATAACAACAGCCACAAGTGTCAGTATATAAACATATTATATTAAATACATTATGTATTTGTGTATATTGAATACTGTATAGTATAATATAATATTAATAATTAATATAATAGAATTAAAATAGTTATTGTGAGTGCATTTATTTTAAAATTTTAATCGACATTCATCATATGAATGTTTTTATAAACAGTTCGAATAGAAAAAAAAAGAATACAATATTTATTATATTAGTAATAATATTGCTTTTTTATTTTGATAATTGGCTATTGGGTATGTCTTAACCATAAAGCTTAGAACTAGTTTTATCTTTTATCAATGTTATCGTTATGTAGTATCCAGTAATAGGAGAATAAATGCGATCAATTTAGTAAAGTCGATTAAATAGTTGAATGGTTTTTCTTTTTTAGATTCTAAGCAAAGCGAAAAATGTACGAGTTTTATAATGATGAATATATTTTTTTTTTTTTTTAATGTCTCAAATACACCTTCTCTGGTAGAAATAATGGTCCAATCACCACAAATAGTTATTCTTTCGGTAGCTAATTAATACTTTATTTAGCTCATTTTTCGAATTTCTCAAAAATATATCCTTGTGGAAAACTATCAAAAAATAATGGAAAATCGGCTAAAATACAGTTTCTGATGTTTAAAGGTTTTTATTTCGTGTTAGCTAATTGAGTTTTAATCGAAGGGATTTGACATTTTTTTGAGTATTCACATAAGTAGTTTAAACACGTGGTAGACTTTTGGAACACCTTAAATAAAGGGACGAAGGAGGAATGTTTAAAATCATCCTTCCGGGGTTTTTTTTTTTTTTTCTAATAGTTCTTATGTATAAAATTATAATATTATTCAATGATATTTTTCGGTTAAAATAAATTAAAAAATGTAAATTTAATAAATTAATTTCTAAAATGCAGTATCTGTAGGAATACTGACAAACAATATTTGCACAGTTCAATAATGACTGTTACAGACATTTAAAATCTGTAGACCGTCCAATAAAAAGTATAATCTAACTTATGTCTGATCATGCGATAACATTTTAATACCATAAAATGCCGATAATTAATAATTAGTCAAGTGTATTACCGGCTCTAAATTATATTCTCTTATTATATTATTTTAGTATAAAAATATGTACATAGATTTACATATATATATTCCTACAAATTTATTTGATTAAAGGAGGAAATTGGTAAGTTTCTATATCTGTAAAAAGATAAATCCGCCATTAGAATATTTTAGGTATTATTATAGTATATGTATATTTGATATAATTAAAACTTACCTTTTGGTATTCTAGCTATTGGAATTACCGTCATTATAAATAAGAAAATATATAATTAGAACAAGCAGGTATGCAAATCAAATAATTAATAATAATGTATTTATATAAAGAAGCAGAGCATTAGATTCTGGGCGTTCTTCCTATGACTCTTCGGTTCTTGGAAAAGTTATTAGAGGTTGAATGTTTTTGTATTATACAAGTTATGTCAAGGAATAAAGTTCCGTTATCTATTTAATTAAGGTTATTCCTGATTATTCCATTTACTCATTGGAGACATTGTACAATGATTTTGAGAATAATTGTTATACATACGGCAAATGGTGAATTTTTTCAAATTAATAAAGAAATTGAAAGTCCCGATATACATGAGTTACGGTGGTAAAGTGAATGTGACGAAATAATTTCTTATTTTTATTGGACAAGGACAGTGTCATCAATACTCTTACAGCCCAGACTTGACACATAGCGATTTCCTTTTATACATGGAACCATTTCTATTGGTAGTCAAAACATCAATGGAGATGACGAGGTGAAACATGCTGTTAACGCATTGTTAACTATTGTTAAAGTTAAATAATAATGATAAGTGATAACTATATTGAAAAGTAACTTAATTGTTGTATTTTATGACCCACTTATATTATTTAAGATTCAGAGCGAATCGAAGAACGTATTGGTATTACAATGATGTATTTTTTTATGTCTGAAAATATTTTTTGGGTAGAAATAATCCGAATATAATCAATAAGGGTTTTCTATCAAAATATCCCACATTAACTTTTTAAAAATGTATATTTTTTTTTTCGTTCATTTGATAGTGCAACGGTTCTTACATTTCTAAAGCGAGTTTGTTATATTAAATGGTAATATATATTGGTTGAATTAATAAACCTGGTATAAATTATCAAATAATATATTTATATACATCATGTATATTTTAAGCCTAAATTTATTATAGAAAACTTTAATAGATGTGTTTAATGGTAACATTAATCTCTTTTCGGTGATTTTCCTTATTCCAATGAAACATTTTTGAGAATTTAGAAAAAAGTGTTAAATAAAGTACCATATAGTTGGTACTTTATTACCTAACCTAACCTAACCATATAGTTGGTATTAATAATATTCTCGATCAAAATCATATGCTACTTGTGGTAATCATTCCTTTAATTCTACATAAGTAGTGTAATCATACACAAAAAAACATATATCATTGTAAAGACAATCAATTCTTTGAATCACTTATTTTCTAAAGGAGTTTTAAAATATCGTATTTATAAAAATGTAATTTTACAGATAATACATATATTATATTATAATGGGTATATTATATTAGATTGCATTACACTATTATGCAAAATGTATTAAAATATATATATTATGAAAATCTCTCAGTATTAAAATTTTATTATTCTATTATTTACCTTCAATACAAGCAAATTCGACTGGGGTGGTGAATTCTTCTGCAAAAGTATATACAAATTTAAATGTAGTCATTTTTGTATTTTAATATAAATTCAAAATTAATTTTTATATTCCATATATACTTCTTTAGTATTTATATACAATGTGATTCCTTTATTCTACTTCATTCATTTTTTCAACCAATTTTTTATGCTTCTTAATTTTTTTTTTATACAATAACTATAACTTGTTACTCATTATTTTTATATAGAATTTAAATTGTTTAGAATTATTTTTTATTGCTTAAATTTTTGGTTTTATATATATTTTTAAATAACATGCTATATTTATTTTTATTCTATTAAATAAGTAATTATATAAGGAAATAATTAACGTGAAGAAAAATTTTATTTTTGTCCATTAGGTTTTGTAATATTGGTTTTTGAAAATTCGATTTATTCCATACATAGGAGATCGTCTTGTAACGATTTTTACGTCATTGTAACTACGGTTCACATTTTGATATTTTCCATATTATAATTAATAAATTTTAAAATTATGGAGTATTTACAAATACACCTTTATCATTATAAACTTTATGTATGTAATACATATATTTCTATTATTATATATAACGAACTTATTACCTAATTATATATAAAAATTATTTCTCATTTGGATATTTATGTTTGTCGATGGATCATAGTTGCATGTCTTAATGTTTGTACGTTTAATTTTGAACGTTTTACATTGTGATTTTAACATTGTCATTTTGACTATGGATAATTTCGTAATAAAAATATTAAAGGAACTGAACATTCTATCAAACATAATTGAAGTATTTAAAGGTTATAATCCTATATTAAAATGAATATAGAATTTAGATATTTTTTACTATAATATTATTGTTATAAAGGTCAATTTTATTTGTGATAATTATTATATATTATTCTTTGAACAGTTTTATTTAATGAGTAAATATTGTGTAATAACATTGACAGCAACTTTAACTTTTCATTGAAACAAATAGAATAACGCAATAATTTTTATATTTCCAACTAAAATATATAATTTTTTATGACTAGATCTAAGGAGTAGATGAAGAGGCGTTTTGAAGTGAATCAATGGTTCAGGAGATTTGTTCTCTTATTGGATATCGAGAAAAAATGTTAAAAAGAATAAATTAATATAAATTATTGACTGGGCAGGTTTATAGTATATTTTGAACATAAAATATTAATAAATTAAATATAAGTCAATGCTTTTATTAACCTAATTAGGATTAATGTTAGTGTTAAATTTGGTTTTGAGTGTTGAATTAGACTTCACTGGACTGTATAAAATGAAAATTGTGTTTATTGTTGAAAGTTACTTTATTTGTCTGCACGTTCTCGCATTGGCGTAAGAATGGTAATTGAACTTATATCAACTACCTTCGTGGTTAACTGTCCCAAAAATTATAGTTATCTTTATAATTTATTACAATGTTAATCGAATAATCGATAACTAGCTAAGCCTCAACAGTTAGTATTAGTATTGATTTATGGTAAAGATGTACCATGTGTTATGAGCCATCCGGTTAGATTGTCCGTTGGGCTCGGTAACGTATTTATTAAATTCGCTCCTTCGTACTTGATATCCTCCAATACTCAGTCAAGGTAGTTTATAACAATTTAAATAAGTTTAATAAATACACATTTTATTGTTAAATATTAACTAATTATTTATTGAATATCATATGAGCCGAATTATATAATGTGAATTAATTTATAGTTGACGATCGACTGCCGGAGTCGTCATAAAATTCATTAGAAGGCGACGGTAGTCGCGTCGTAAAAATGCTTACACTACATTATAAATCATATTTAACCAGGGGTTCATAACAACTATATACTACATAGTATATAAACACTGATTTTTTATATTTTTACATTTTCTTATATAAATTGTGTTTGTAGTACAATATCTGATGGGTATACATAAATATATTATGTAATTTTTTAATAAATTACATATATCCTGTTCTGGTAGTTTATATAACTATACCAAAATAGTTACTTTAAACGAAAATATTGTTACCGTTTCCTTATAATATAGTTGGAAATACTATATATCATCCTTAAAAATTAGGTTAGGACAACCATAATATATGGGTTAAATTTCCAAATAAATTGTTTTAGTACTATTAACTATGTTAAATGGTAGTTCCTATACTATCCATCAATTTTGGTTAGGGTAACTATTTAAATGGTATCTATAAGACTATAACAATTGATTAATTATACATTTGTATAATTAACCAATGCTATAACTATATTTTTTTTTCATGCAGGAAGAGATTGACTTGCAAATTCTAAAATGCAGTTTGCAAATTTTTGCAAATCACGATGAATCAATGGATATTACTTTGCAAAATATTGCAAATTACAAGAAAAATTTTAAAACCAATTTTAAATTTCTGCTAAAACGTAGTTACGTCAAGTTCAGAACTTTTAAAGCCACTTATTATAAGTAATAAGTTGAGTATAATATCCATCTGCTAACTAATCATTAAAACATTGATCGGACTGATTATTATTATTGAGATGACACATTGTACAAGGCCTATGATAATAATTGATAAATAGGCGCTGGTAACACCTAAGTATAGACATTATCTAACTTCTTAATCAAAGTCATAGTATACATATTATAGGCATTTGTAATAATATGATGTATGGCGGTGGTATATTTTGATTCAATAATACAATTTTTTTACCAATAGAGTTTGTAAACAATAATGAACAAAAGTGGGAAGGCCGATTGTGGACGTTCCTCTTTCGTCCTTTCGGTCTTCGGAGAAATTAGTGGTTTATTATAATTATTAAGATTTGAATTCAATGATATTGCATTAGAAAATACGATTCTGAGTGAATCTCAATATATTGCAGTATATTATACTGATAATTCATTCCAAAATTTACCACGAATGTAAATTACATATGTAAATATGCAATATAAATTTCAAATCCCTGCGAATAATATTCAAGGAGTTTTCATTTCATGATAAAAATTGTTAGTCGCGATTTTCAAAATATTTTGTAAATAGATTAAATAGTATAAAGTAGGTTTCTATAAAAAATTCATATACCGTTAAATCAAAAATTGCAAGTAATATTAATTATTTTTGGAAAAAAATCAAAGCTCTATATTTAGCCAAAAAACAAACCAATCCTTTTCAAAATTTTACTAAACGTAAATATTACTTATATTAGTACTCAAAAGAATTTTAAAGTTCTTATGATTAAAACTCAATAAATAATAAAACAATTAAATAACGGAAACCGTAATTTTACTAATTTTCTGCTTCTCAAAGAAAAACTTTTGATAAGTTCAAAAAATATATAAATAAAGTACCAACTAGATGAAATTTGGTACGGAAAGGGTACCCTATTTGTGGTAATCGGACAATTATTTCTATCCGGAAAATGTTTTCATACATAAAAAAAAAAAATCTTTGTAAAAACAATACATTCGCTCCGCTCAGAATCTAAAATTAGTGTCTCCTAAAAAGAAGTTTAATTATTTACTTAATACTCATTTTAGCAATTCTAAAAAAAAAAAACATAATTTTAAAAATAAAAAAATCGATAAAAAAGAAAAAATTAAAAATCTCAAAAATTGACGAACAAAATGAGTGTAGTAAGTTATATGATTCATCCTGTATGTATACTTTATAGTATATTTTATAGCATTAGGTATACGTTAAATTTATCGTCATCATCACCCAGGCGCCAGACACTGATTTTCCGTCGAAAATGTAACCGTTTGTTATAACTGAAAAGTTGTCGTCAGTTTCGCCAACAATAATATATTTTGGAAATAATATAATATTACGTTATATTTATTACATGTGTAGCTACTTACCATAATTAAATATACTATTTAAATAATTTTTGTATTGAGCCGTAACTAATAAAATTAATTTATTATAAGTACTTTTTATTACTTTTTATTATGCATAATCTCAATAATATGAGTTAAAAATTAATTAGAATTATTTTATTAATTAGAAACTAGATTTATTTAATATATATGAATAGAAAAAGATGTTTTGACATTATTTCAAAATTTTTTGATCAAAATCGTTTACCAAACCGAAACAAAATTATAAAAAAATTTAAAATATTGTATTATATATTATGCTTAAATATAATTTTTAATATTAAAATTGTACGTATTGTTCGTAACTTACAGTCAAAACTATCTCTTAGCAAGATTGCATTTCTCTCTAATAAGATCCAATCATGTAACAATTTATATTTATATTATTTTTCATTAGTATGTTAAATAAATTAACTATTATTTAGTTCATTATTTAAACCAAATTAATTTACTATAAATAATGCATTTTTTTAATCGAACTGAAAGTTAACTATACGTGTAATTCTTTTACATTCATTTTGTTCGCACCATTATCGATAGCACGAACATTAAATAATAATTTTGTTATCAAGAGGGTAACGCTCGTACAAAGTCCATAACATGATTTTGTAATTGTACGTGTATAATTATTATATTATTTTTATTGTAATTATCATCGTGTGTGATTAGAGGTAGCGGCTGGAAGTATATTCAAGTATACTTTTTTGAATAACTCAAACAATTTATAATATTTTATGTTAATTATTAATTATTATTATTACTATTATTGTTACTACGTGTGTTATTTTAGTTTGTTTTTAGGTATAGGTGGATGACTGGCTGATCTAGAATTGCCGACAAGTTTTAGAACAGGTAGTTAAAATTGTTAAATTTGATACCCATACTTAATTTTATTTATTATGTAATATTAACATCAAGTTATTAAACAGTATTGGCGAATTATAAGGGGGTATTTTTCTAGGGACCCACCAACCTCTTATTAAAGGCAGTTCAATTGAACTACCTGTAGTATCTGGTTCAGTGCCACTAAACATCTCTAAATACAAAATATATTTATATCATTGCATATAATATATTTATAGTGTATATTATATATTTATTTTATCGGACTATTTTAGGTATGTGTGTAACATGAATTGTGCACAACATTTTACATATTCAAAACATACCAAATAATACAAATAGTACAAATTATATTAATATAGTAATTAGTATTTCACGACATCAATATTTCATATAATCTCTTTTACATCACTAATATATTTATTATTTGATAATTTATTGAGTAAAAACAAAACCTAATCAACCATTATCTATAATTTTATTAATTATAAGTAAATTTATTTTATTAATATGATAATATCGAACATGTTCATGATATTATAGTATATGGATATATTAAGCGTTGTTGATCTACATAAATTTTTATTATTATTTTTATATTTAGTGAATTTGTATTATAATATTATATTGTAATATCAATACATTGATCATAATATCATTGAATACATTGATTTGAATAAACATTTGTATTAACAATGTTTTTACGTACTCTCATAATATAATACTTCTATTTCTTCTTTAATTGAAGATAAAGATATATAGAGGGTTAATTTGTTTAAAATTATTTAAATTAAAATAATAGCTATTATCATATTTCTGTAGAATAATATATACCAAAACTTCTTATTTCGCTGCATAGAGAGCCAGTGGCTTCTACGTGGGTTATCATGTAGTGCAACTGCACTGGTACCTAACAAGGGGTGGTGTATGTTTACAAAACTTTTTAATATATATATTTTTGATTGTGGTAGATAAAATTTATAAATTCTGGTGGTGAATGGATGTTATATTATTGACTGCACGAATATTCTGTGAACGCCAATATAGAGAGCTAATATTATTTGAAATTTATTAAATGTTCAATGCATACAAATTTGAGTTTTGCAGTTACTGATTGTCGTATGACAAGAGATGAGAATTTCATTTTTTTTAAATTTAAGGCAAGGTAAAAGACAAATAAACCCACGGATTAGAATATACAGGACTTAAAACAAGGCCGTTATCAGTACACCCGAAAAACAATGCAAACATACGAGTTTAATCATGTCTATACGTTAACATTAAAAATAATTATGTTTAGCGCTTTTTGATAACATACCGTCTATAGATTAAGAAGATCGCATATGATGCGATCCTAACATGATCTGCTATATAACCTAACCTAAGATTATATAATATGGCTTACGGTATACTGAAGCTTCTATAAACGTATAATTTACAACACTAACAAATTATTACCATAAAAATAGTAAGTAAAAATATTTGAAACGACAACATACGATAATTTTCGTTTAGTATCGATTCTATATAAATAAATAAAAACAAATTTAGCACTGAGGACCATAATTATAGAAAAAAAAAAAATGTTATAGTATATTGATTTTTTCACATAAGAGAATGATTCGATCGTATTATATTATGCAGTGTCTATATGTCATTTAATGCAAAACATATATTTCACATTAACTCAAACTGTTTTAGGAAATATGTATCAATATTTGCATTAAAAATTAATTTTACAAACTTACCTTCGATGTAATATTCTATAAAATCCAAAAAAATATGTATTTTCAAATTAAATTTGTAGAAGAACAATTCGTCTACAGTTTTTTCATATCTTTATGTACTTATACTAATAAATATTTTACAACTGATAAAAATGTGATTGAAAAACTATTAGATATTTTTATTCTTATTTACAAATAAAAAGAACCAATCATAGTAAATAGCAATATAATTGAATTTTTTTATTTAATATATTCCGCGGCATCATGTGACCATTGGAATTTACATTTTAAACAATATATATATATTATTATTTATGGCTTAAAACTATTACAGAAAGGTACAAAGTAAAATTAAATTATTTATAGTTGAATTTATTTACATTATATTTTGTAAATAAGGTTGGTGTTTTTAAGAAATGATAGTGTGGTGTGTATGTTGGATGGTTCAGGGCTGAGCGATTCATATATGTGGTGTGACATATTTACTTCCTTCCTCTCTGTTTCATATATTCTACATTCTGAGAGTATGTGTTTGACTGTGAGAGGAAGGTTGCAGCTGGTGCATATGGGGGACCCCTCTTTCTTCATTAGATATAGGTAAGTTATATGCGTGTGACCTATCCTTAGGCGGTTTATTGTAGTTTCGTGTTTTCTTGCTGTGTTGTCAAGAAAAGGCCAAGGTAGGGTTATTCTTTTAATTTCATTAAGCTTGATGCTTAGTTTTAACCAATCATTTTCCCATTGCATGCAAGTGTCCTCTGCGATTATTTTTTTGATATCTTGGTATGTAAAGAGGGGTAGTGTGTGGGCGTTAGGTGATAGATGGGCAAGTTTAGCTGCCATATCAGCTTACTCATCACCAGATATATTGCAATGGCCGGGTAACCACATATAGGAGATTTTTTTTCCAGAGAGCAGTGCTTTGAAATGAGTGTTTTGTATTTTTCTGGTAATCTCAGAGGGGTTGCGGAAATTTTGGATGCTGGTTAAACAAGACAAGGAATCGTTGAGGATTGTACTGTTTATGGCTTCGATTTTGTTGGAGATAAATTCAATGGCTTTAAGGATAGCTAATGATTCTCCTGTAAAGATGAAGCATTTATTAGAGAGTTTCCATTGGATCTTCGTATCTCCGCATATGATGGCCATTCCAGACTGATCTTTTATTACTGATGCGTCAGTGAAAATAAGAACTTGTGGATAATTTTGGGGAATAACGGCATTAAATAATTTTTTATAAATAGTGGGGCATGTTGATTTCTTGGGCAGTTGATGAAGTTCAAAATGTATATCTATGTGAGCGAGCCATGGTTGGAAGTGACTGGTTTCAGTCGTTATTAAATTTTCTAGGTTGTATTTTTCAAATGTGTGATTGAATATGAATTCAGGGGGGGGGAGAGAAACCTTGAGGGGATCTTGTCATTCTTGCAGCGATTTTGTGAGTTTTCTTGGACCATCTGATGGATAACGGGGAGAGGATGCCTGAGATGCTTAAGATACTATTGATTGGGTTTGAACGAAATGCGCCAATGGAAAGTTAGGTTCCCGCATTGTGGATTGGTTCAAGTATCTTTAAATGTGGTTTCTCTGCAGTAGAAAAAACGGGAGCTCCGTAGTCAATTTTCGAGAGTATAATGGTTTTGTGAATTTTTAAAAGTGTGTTTGATTGAGATCCCCAGGAGAAGTGAGATAGTTTTTTAATGATGTTGATTCTGGAAATACATGAATTTTTTATATATTTAATATACGGGAGCCATGAGGCTTTTGAGTCAAAAAGCACACCCAGTATTTTGACGCACATTTTATTCCTGATAGAGAGATTATCAATGGTAATTGATCTATTATTTTTCTTCTTTTTTTGATTAAATAGTATAAGGTTAGTTTTTTCGGAATAGAAGCGGAACTCAAATCTTTTTGACCATGAAATGAGTTTGTTTGTTGAGTCATGGAGTATCTGTTGGATAGTGTGACTGTTTGAACTGCAGCAAATGATTGTGAAATCGTCGGCGTATAATAGGGGGATATTAGGATATGAGATGCCTTTAGATATATCATTGATGGAAATAAGGAAGAGTGTTACTGAAAGGGTGGAACCTTGTGGAACCCCGTTTTCTTGATTAAAGGTGTTTGAGAGGGTATTGGATATTTTGACTTGGAACATGCGGTTGCTGAGAAAATTATTAATGAATTCTAGCATATTACCCTTGGCAAGTATATTATTTAGTTTTTGTATTATTCTATGTTTCCATGCTGTGTCATGTGCTTTGGCTATATCAAAGCTGATCATCCCGAGACTTTGTTTGTTTTGTGTGGATTTGTCAATTTCGTTTTTTATTCTTATGAGATTGTGCTTCTGTTGTGGCGAAAACCGTTTTGCTCAGGAATAAGGTATTTAGTGGTTTCTAAAAACCATATTAGGCGAAAGTTAATGATTTTTTCGAGTAGCTTGCAGAGGGTGTATAAATAATTACTCTACCAAAAGACAAATATAATGATTGTTTACATTATTCAGAAAAATGGGATATTCCGTTCTATAAATAAATGCATGTTAAAGCTGCTTTCACACGGAGTTGTTTGGCTGCTTTTGACAGCGCTTTTACAACCGCGGCGGCTGCCGCTTTCAATTAAATATACATTTTAAAGTGTTTATTCACACTAGGAAAACCGAGCCACTTCTAGCCGCTGGTGACCGCTCGGGATTTAATCTAACTTTTAATTTGTTTAATTTTTTAGCGCTGACTGCTGCCGCTGCCTATAATTAAACAGTGTATTTTAAATTTATATATTTACATACAGCGGTTCTTCCGCGAGCGGTCAGTTGTTAAAACACGCTCATAGCGTAACATTTTAACAAATTTTAACAAATTAATTAATATCGTCATTACTATTGATACATAGAAGTTTATGTTGGACACAAAGAACCATGTATGTACTTGCAATAGTCGTAAGAATTTTTTTTGTATACTTAAATATTTTATTTGAAATTATTAAACATATAATTATATTAATTGATTTATTTCTTCTTCATAACATTAATATTTTTAAAATCATCTTTATAAAAATGTATTTGATATCATATAGAAGCAAATAGTCCCCATGGTTTACAAGTAATTAAATTGGCGCAAAAAATATGTTTTGACATTTATTATTCTTCGAGCCTTTAGCTTAATTCTGCTTTTAAAAGTAGTGGTTCAGCAGCTGGCAGTCGCAGATTTAAAACTGCTGCCGCTACCGCTGTTTGTTTTCACTCATAAGCGGTCAAAGAGTGATAAAAATCAAAACGTATTTTTTGTGCCAATTTAACGTTTATAAATTTCCCGCTTAAAATTCCCACCAATTCATACAAAAAAGGTATATTAGTCTTTTATTTCTTTCATTTAATTATGCTCCTAATAATGGACACGTTAAATGACATTAAAGCTGCATGTGTCGTTTATGCATTATATAAAAAGTTATTGGGTAATTCCACTAAATACAAATAGGCTTACAGGTCAATTTAATGTAAATTTTGCTATTTTGCATGCACAACCAGATAAAATTTTCAATTATTACCGTATGAGCGTTTCATATTTTGATAAAAAATAACGATAATTTGTTAAAATTTGTTAGAATGATACATTACGAGGGTATTTAAACAAATGACCGCTCGCGGGAGAACCTCTGTGTGTGAATATACCAATTGAAAATACACTGTATAAGACTTTTCGACACGACAGTACATTATTTTTAGAGCGCGCTACTTCTTAATTAAAATGATAGAATTATTTTTTGGTGACAGTAGAATCAATACATTAATATCAATTACTTTATTTTAATATATACCTTGAAGCTTGAATTAAGATACTATCTTAATCTAAAATTTATACTAATATTGTTTATAGCATTCCTATTTTTAGTTATTAATTTGATAAGTTGAATCGTAGTATATCTAATCCTTGTCTAAACTTTTATCATTTAAATATTATATTTCATGATAATACATACATAACCTACCACCTACCACTTCAATAAACCACTGTCCACTAAGAGCATAGGCATCTAAATATATAATCAACACGCTACTGTACATGCATGATATATTTTTTGAGTGTAAGAGTTATTACAAAAATATACATTGTACCTTATCCTATCTTCGGTATTTTTTTAGAAAGAATAGATAAGAATTTCTTATTTATTTCAAAGAAATATTCAAATTGCATTTAAATAAAAGTTCGAATACATTAAATAATTTATTTACTCTAGGGTCAGATATATAATTTTAAATTAATTTATTTAAAGAAATAAAATAACAACTACATACCATCACAATTTAAAATATACCTTGCATATTTTCTAGCCGTCTCATTTCCTAAAAAAAGTTTTTTGCTATACTATAATTAATAAATTAAACAAATATATGATATTTATAACAATTTGAATATATTATATTTTATGATTTCTATGCTGATGTAAGAACAAGTTCATTCTGCAACAGAACTGTTCGTCTAGTGACCGTCCGTCGATAGATTTGTCTAATGGAATCCTGAGGATAGAGCGGGCTAAACTATCTCCACACTAGAAAATCTAAAGTACTCTACTTAGTTCGTTTAATGTTAATTACGTTAACAACACGAGCCTATGATATGATGTGTACATGGTTATGTTACAAATAAGTTTAAATATAGGTTATTTATTTTTAAGAATTAACGTTGATCGGCTATTTTACAATATCACATAACGTATTATTATATATTTGACAATATTGATGATTAAACACTTCACTAACTTAATTGTAGCCTACACCAACCATGTATTTAATATTCATATATCCAATGAAAAACATTATCGCAATTACTTTTGTAATACGTGTTTAGACTCAAAAGAATAACCACATACTATATTATTGTCTATTTTAAAATAACCATAAAAATTGTATTAATGTATTATTGACGACAGACAGATGGTCGATAGAAGTAATAAACGAAGATTTCAAAATTTATGATTAAAACCTAAAAAAATCATTATCATTACATTGGTACATAAAAATATTTGAAATTACATACCATTAAATGATTCTTTTACTATTCCTAAATACGTAAATGAAAAAATAAAAACATTAAATTGAGTATTTTATGAGGAAATGTAATAATTTAATAGTTTATTTATTCATTTATAAGGTAAATGTATAAATACATTTAAATGTATTTAAATGACACAGGTAATTTAAATATAAAATATAACGAATATAACTACGACACCTATGAGAATCACCGCGACACCGTTACCGATCAGCCGGTGAAGAAATACACTTGCCAGTCTCCTTGGTCCGTATATTGTATAATCAATTAACGGAACACTTCGTAGTCCACTGCCGTAACAAAAGGCCTACGATCCTGCAACGACAAGAGTCGTTAATTCGTCTCACCGACACCATCTCACGTAAGCTTTGCCTGTCTTACGTTCACCGTCCCACAGACTACGGTACTGATGGACGACGCAGACTTATCAGTGCAAACGCCGTACCCACCTTCAAGCGCTTCATGTCTCTAAACGATCATCTTGGTAACACTCTACCGAACCACAGCTTGTCTAAGCCGCAAAGTGTAGCTGTTCCTCTGCCAACCTTTAAACTTATAAATGAATTTCCCATATTATACTTCTTACCTGTGCCTCTTTAGGCCTAGCTCAACCCGCGCCGTTTTCTTCTATAAGTCTTCCACGTGGACCAGGTTAACAATAACCTCCCATACATATATGCATACTTTTCAGTGTAAACGCATAATAAAGACTCGTGAATAGAATTAATTCTCATAGAATTGCTATTTACTAGATGTAGGTACTTAACATAAGCACACCGCATCAGGGGTATGTAGATGAATTTCGTGAAAAATATGTAAATTCGTGTAGACATTTCATGTATGTAATATATTGCTTGCCGTACAGTGGTAGGGGAAAAGATTCCTTCACGGACCATTTTTTAACAACAAATACTGTCAGTACTCTAGTATTGTTATCTATGGCGATGCGTTAAAATATATAATAATAACATAACAATATAAAGTATTATCTTACTTTTACATTCTTCATTCTCCGTAGCAGATTTCACCTATAAATAAAAATTTAAATAAATTTAAATATTATCAAACCTCATATAATATAATAAAATTTAAAATATGTTTTGCACATGACAAATTTAAAAAAAATATAATTAAAAACAAAAAAACGTCAATATATTCACCATAAAAAAAAAAATTATTTATTACAATATATATATATAATGTTAATACAATAAAACCATTTTTAGAGAAAATCATGTTCAGTGTAATTTAATAAGAAGTGTATGATAACTACTACCTTTATTGATTAAGATCTATACTAAATAAGCAATGATATACTCGTTTGATACCTACTTTTAAACAACTAAATTGTTAATTTTTTTGTTATATTAACTTATTTGATTCAATCGCTTAATTTAATTATTTTTTAAAGTCTTATAAATTGTTCTAAACATATGTATTTGAACACTTGAACAAATTACACAATTTTAAACAAATCGATTAAATGAGTTCTAGGTGAGACATTTGCACTAAGAATTACAACATTATAGTAACGTTTCACTTAATATTTCTTCGCGAAAATTTTACAAAACTATTGCTACTAATTATTTTGATAAAATACTGTATTTAATACTTATTTACGCATTTAATTATTTTGTTATAATTTCGAATACAAAGAAATCCTACCAGATATTATCGGTTAAAGTAATTATTTTACCTATTTGATCTTCGGAAAGGATAATGATTATCAAAACTTGTAAATGATAATGTATAATTTATAATGGCTTTATATTTTTATATTCAGATTATGAAGTACTCTAATTACAATATAATTTAAAATATAATTATAATATTATTGGCAACTATAAAATTAACTAATAAATAGTTTAACCTATCATATATTTTTAGCACTACACTAGTACACTATTCAATATTATTTTAAAAGTTCACTTATTTATCTTTTCGTACTGACTATAAAAACTAAATAACAATAATACATAGTTGTATATGGTAATATCAAATATCAAAATTGTATTAAACCCACATATAATTAAGGGAATATTTTTTTTTTTTAAAAAATAGAATTATTATATAGCTTAGTAATATAATTTAACGATAAAGTATACGAATTAATCACTTATAACCACGAACAGAACTTTATAGGTTCCTCGTAGAATCACAGTCACACATTTTTTTTATTGTAGTTTTATGAAAAAATTAATTACGATAAAAAATAATTATTATAACATATTTTTTCCAATTCACACGTGTACATTTTATTGTGTACACATACATAAAACATAAGTATGTAGTACTTGTCTAATATAAAATACATTTTCAGTTTAAAATTATTCATCGTAGGACCTACGACGTAGGTACTAAGTTTTTGTATAAAATAATAAGAGCATAATCGTTGATTTTTCGCAAAATCGCAAAATAGCTTCCTCTGCTTTTGGAGGAATAACTTTTGAAAAATTTTAAAAATGAGCTAAATAAAGTATCAACTAGACAAAATTTGGTACGGAAAGGTTACACTTTTTGTAATTATCGGATAATTATTTCTACCCGAAAAAATATTTTTATACATAAAAACAAACATCTTTATAGAAACAATACAAGCCGAAAATTTTGTAATTTATAACTCTATTTTTTTTTTTTTTTTTACGCTCTTAAAGTTTTACCTATAGGATTTACTTAAAGTTTACAATTAATACTCGTTATGTTTATTTAAACATAATTTGTTTTTAAATTGTTTATATAGTTATAAATATTATTAATATATACCTAATGAGTACAACGATATAATTATAATTAATTTATGACATTATAAAATTAATAATAAATACAATGGAACATAAAAAAAAACATAGATTGATTATAGTAGATGCTATAATATAATTTAATGTATATTAATATAATTTATTGCACAGAAAAAAAAAATTAATTAAACCTATATATAACTTCTATAACTAAGATTACAAGAATGTTAATATTAAACGAATTTTTGTTTGTTTTTGTTTTTGTTTTTTTTTTTTTGTTATTTATTGTATATTACTATATTATAACATTATCGTGCCTCTGCCTCAGTATCCATCTGGACCACCTAAATAAAAATAAATGTTGTTAAATAAATAAAATAGAACTACAATTCTTATCTTACAATTCACGTGCTCGCGCACCAGTTGGGCTAGCCACCCACCTGTTACTCATTTCCCATTGCAGAATCAGAGTTATCGGTAGACGGCGATGCGCCACCTAAATGGTAGTTACCAAGAAAATAAACCGCGTTGATATATATATATCGCTTGCACCTGTGTGTTGAGATATATGGCACCGTGTCACCATAATCTTAAAAATAGATCTTTTCCTAAGGAACTGAATAGACGAATTACAAATGCGGAAAACGGCCATCCAGTTTAAAGCATCGACTGCATACAATGGTGCCGGAGCTGGGGGGGGGGGCCCCCCCAGAGAGGGCATTTTATCAGAGAGCAAATTATAATTTTGCCCCTTGAAAATTTGTCATCATAATTATACACTTAATGCTTAAATATTTTAGAATTATGGTTTATATTTAAATTACATTTTTATTATTTTTAATATTTATATAATATTGGTATAATATGTAATAAAATGAATTTTGAAAAGTTGTATAACAAATAAAATTAAAATTGTTTTTAATTTTATATTCATAATTAAATTAGGTAAATAAGACTATTAGTTTAATATACAAAATAGTAGTTAAACCTATTTTACAAAAATCAATAAGTATTTGTATTTTATTTTAATATAGGTATCATGATTTTTCTTAAATTTTTGCCCCCCCCCAAGAAAAATACTTCTTGCGCCTCTGACTGCATATGACAACGAATCATCGTCGATACCGAAAAGCCGGTTGACGACAACGGAGCGGAGCCCAGCCACCAGGTCATAAGTCCGGCGAACATCGACGACATGAAAAACTTGGAAGGCTATTAGACTAAAACGCCGCTTTCAAGTGCACCTAGTAATATGACCTCGGTGTCCCACCGTGGAACTGCGCGGAAGCTGACTAACTAAAATCCTAAATACAAAATATGTTTTGTATCGGGCGAATATTACACACTAATGTATATGTACACCGTCAAGTAAACATTAGTGAATTGGGAACAATTTTCGATGAAATGCTTTTTTATCGTTACAAAATTTTTCATAAAACTCAACTAATGATAATTGGTATTTTAAAAGTTTACAATTTTTTAATATCTTGAAATTTTAAAACAATTTCAGATTATTCATATAACCAATTATAAAATTGACTTTTGTCTAAGTTAAGTTTAAAGTTGAAAATTAATAATAAGTAATTCGTTTTATAACTAACTTAAAAGTTCCTTAACTTCAATATTTTAACTCGTTAATTCCCAGCCTCCTTGATATTACGTACTGAATATATGCCATCAAATATAATAAATTTTTGTATATAGAAAATAATAAAAAACTTTGTGTTTATAAATAACTATGCATATTGCATTAATTTTATTTTATTATTTTATTTAGAGATTCTCTATTAAGGCACTTTACCTTCCATAAAAATATGGTTGTGTTGTTTGCTTAAACTTGTTGGTTCTATTAAAGCACGATAAGTTTACTGTTTTAGTTTATATCGTCCAAATGTAAATTATTAGTAGATGTTTCTATCAGATTGTTAAAAATAACTAATACTTTGGGTAACAGATATAATGATATTGTAGTATATTGGAATATTGGTATTTGTAACAATACATGAGACAGAAGAAGAAGAGCGCAATAAGACTAAACCAATCAAATTATATCATATACCCATATACCCCCACTACTAATTATATCTTAAACAATTATACGATATACTTTAATGCGCCCTCTATTAGCAATAATTATAAGCAAATAAGTGGGGATAATTGGATCACACTTCGATATCCTATAAAGGAGTCTGCAAAATATAAAACACATAGTCTTTCTTCCTTTTTTTAGTCAAGCGCCATCTACTCTTGAAGTCATCTTCTCTAAGCAATCACACAGTTATGTAACACAGTCACGCAGTAGGTAGTCGACTTCCCGACTGACCACTCAGTCCACTAGTCGTATCCCAAATCACAATTACATTTTTTCATAAAGGACTCATGTAGAACTCTGTTACGGTTGCAGACGAATTCGCGGGCTGTACAGAAATTTGTTTCATGTCATCCTTTTAACTTATACCCTTTTTATGAGTTTATATTAACTCCCTTATGCAGTTGCAGACGAATTCGCGGGCTGTGTTCGGAGTTGTATATTCTCACTTAATTTATTTCTTATCCCATTGGTTTAGTCGTGTTCGCTTTGCTGTTCTGTATTGATACTTATTCGTTTGTTAATCATTTTATTAAACACGCATAGAGTAACATAAGACCTATGTAATTTACAGATCTGGGTAACAACGTGATGTGATGATTTTCGCAACACAGTCTACTCATTGAGTGAGGTAGGATAGTGGCGAAAATCTCACGTTATTTGTATCCAAGTTCAAGTTCAGTGTAACCAGTTGGCGAGAGTCTCGTTCACCACGGTCGCCGTGCTCTGGCGGACACTCTAGAACTGCCCGCTGAGCTTGTGCTCGTATCTAAGAGTAACCTAACAAATAAAATATATCAGAACAGAACGATAGTGACGAGCATCGTACACCTCCCCGTAATTACTTATATTTTTACAATCAAGTCCAGATCATCAACAGCGAGGACCAGAGGAAACCGTGAGTACACATACCATAATATTCAGTAGTAGGATAATTTACAAAAGGTTCATAAAACATACCAACTTCTCACGTAATTATATGTAATCCTTAAACTTACTAAATATCGCTCCATATACAACTGCAAGATTTTACACCACTTATACCACCCAACCATGTCTTTTATCCCAACCATGTCTTTTATCCCACTACAATATTTATTGAGTCGAATATATATATAACTATACTTATGTTTATCAAATATACATCGTAACTGAATTCACTTCTAAAAGGCACTGGCGACGACGTGCCGGACGGTCTATGGCAATGACAGTCAAAATTGTGTACTCAGCATTATTATTATAATGTAATATAATATGCAATTATTATTATATATTAACTTAATATTAAGGTTTTTAAAGGGGTTTTTAATAATAGTAATTCTATTTCTGTGAGTTTTATTTTTACAACAATTATTAATATACATGATATAAATAAAATTATTAGTACAAGTTATAAAATAATTATTATCACAGTTCAAAGAATGCAATGTGTTAATGTAATAAAAAAAAATACCAGGAATTACTTTTTTTGAAGGGAAAATCGCAGTGATTTTTGAAACTAATATTTTATTAATGGAAATTGCTTGTGTGACTGTAATTCTACGACCAGAAACCTATAGAGTTCGGTTCGTGGTTATTAGTGATTGATTTATGTTATCGCTATGTTAAGTTTACTAAGTAAAAAAAAAATATTCCATTAAGAATATGTGTGGGTGTGATAAATTTTGTGTATTGATCTTATTTGGTTATCACAGTCGGCATGAAAAGACAAATTAGTGAATTTATAAAATAATATTGGATAGCGTATTAGTGTAGTGCTAAAAAATAAGTACAATTATTTATCAGTTTATTTTATAATTACTAATAATGTGATAATTATATTTAACATTGAATTGTAATTAGAGGACTTCATAATTTGAAATTTGAATATGAAAATATAGAGCTATTCTGAATAATACATTATCCTTCACAAGTTTTGATAATCATTATCCTTTCCGAAGATATCCGATAAAATATTCGCTGAAACGGCACCATAATGTTGTATTTCTTAGTACAAATATCTCATCAAGAACTCTTTTACTTGATTTGGTAAATTGATCAAGTGTTCAAATATTTATGTATAGAACAATTTACATGAATTTAAATAATAATTAAATTAAGTGACTGAATCAAATAAGTTAATATAACAAAAAAAATAACTGTTTAGTAGTGTAAATGTATATATCCAATATTCGAGTATATCATCCCTTATTTAGAATAAATTTAAACAGTAAAAGTATTAGTTACCATAAATCTTTTATTAACACAAACCGAATATTATTTTCTCTAAAAACGGATTTATTGTATTAAAATTCTATGTATATGACTATATGACACACATTTTTTTTTTGTATTTTTATGTGTAAATACATTGTTTATCTCAACAATTAACCATTTTGTATTATTTGTTAATCCATCGTCAATGCATCAAGATCACCGTCAACCTGGACCTTGATTACTTAGTTACGGTGATCGTGTTGTTCCCAGTTTGATATTTTATTGTTTTTTTTTCTTTTTTATCTTACAATTATAATAAATACGACTATAAAAATGTAGAATACTTATATTAATACTCAAAAAAAGTTTAAGGTCCCTATGATCAAAACCTAATTAAGTATCATCAAATAAATAATTTTAAATAATGAAACCGTTATTTTGCTGATTTCGAGGAATTTTGAACTTAAAAGCATATAAAAAAAATTGTCAGTCACGATTTTCAAATTATTTTGGTTAGTATATGATTAAACATCGATAAAGTTTTTAAAGCGATAAATCAAAAATTGCCGGAAATATTAAACATTTTTTAAGAGTTCTATACTTGGCCAAAAAATAAACTTATCTGTTCCAAAATTATTCCACACTTATATATTACCAATGTTAATACTCAGAATAATCTTCAAGTCTTTACAATCAAAACTCAATAATTTTTCATGAAATTAAAAAAAAAATTAAATAACACAATCCGTAAGTTTGCCGATTTTTGACCATATTTTGGTAGTTTTTCTGTTCTCAAGGAAAAACTTTTGAAAAATTTGAAAAATGAGCTAAATAAACTACCAACTAGATGCAACTTTCTACCGAAAACATACTCTATTCGTAATAATCCGACCATTATTTCTACCCGAAAAAATGTTTTCATACACAAAAAAAAGTAAAAAGAAAAAAAAGATAAACTTCGCTTCGTTCAGAATCTAAAAAACTGAATATAAATTTGTTAAATTTATTTTTCTTTATTCATAATGTAGCATTCTTTTTCAAAATGATTATTATTTTTTTATTATTTATTAAATAACTAAAAATGTAATGAAAATTATTTATTACTAACTACCAAGTGGTATATTAACGACATCCGAAAAAAAAACAATAACATGTTTACAATTTTTAAAAGCATTTGTTGCAATTTGCACATTGATTATTAGCAAATAAACCAATCGTCTTTAATTATTTTTAAGTTTACTTTAAGCTCATATATTTTTTTATGTAGGTACCTTATTTAATACGACTTCACAAACAACGTGCCTAAATGATTAAACTTATTATTCGAATAGTTAAATTTGTATAAAATAACAGGTTTTTATTTCTTCGACTAACTAACTGTAAATTAATTGATTATGTAGTTTATATTTTAATATTATTTCTTTGAAACCCAACCATAAAGGATTTCGTTTATCATTATGTGTATTAAGAACAAGTCCTCCTAAAATAATTCTTTGCAACGTGGTAATAATACCTCATTAATACATTTGTAATGATATGAGCACACATCATTTTAAAAAAATACGTCTTTTAAAATAACACTCATACCACGCACTCATATTTTAACATTAGTAAAGAACATTAATACATGTTTAATAAAGCGACTCTAGTGCCGTCGGAATACCGTCACATTTACGTACAATTTAAAATAATCCCTTTTATTAAGACTATCATGAACTAATATAATAAAATAAGAAACATAATATAGCCGGCGTTTAATAGAAAACCGTGAAATCAACACGTTCGACTTTCTACACGTATTAAATTCCTTTTTTATCGGCGGATCATAGAGTCCCACATAGTCGGCATACACTATTAGTTTCTTTATTTATATTAAATGGCCCTGCCGATTATAGTGTCGTCGAATCCGATTCATTAATTTTAACCAGGTAGACATTTTTCAATCGATCCCCCTGGATCACATTTTTCTTAAAAATCCTTCAGTCAGTTGTACAAGACCAGTCGAGTCGTACACGACCAGTGAGTCGCACCTGACCAGTCAGTCCAACTAGACCATACAGTCCAGCAAGACTCGCTAGACCATCCAGACCGGACTTTTTTCTAACACCAGTCTCCACGCATATCAACAAAGAAAATCCAAACGATATTCCAACGATAGCTAGAGCATTCCAAACAAAGTTACATACAAGGTGTTTTGATTTCTATCCTTATTGCAATATATATAATAGTGGTGTTCCATAAGGTAAGAATCACTTTTTATGCTTTGTTCAGGGTCTTTTCACTAATTAAAGAAATCCGTATTTTAATACTTCTCCAATAAACCCATAGTCAATAAAATTATATTTAAGTTACAAGTGGAACACGAGTCCACGCTTTGTTTAATTTTAGTGGGTTAAATTGGAGAGAATAAATCTTAATAATTAAAATAAAGAAACGGAACAAGAAGTCCGTATTTTAATATAATTCAAATAAATAAATTTATTAAAAAAATATTTCAAATTTCAAGCGGAACACGAAGTCCGTACTCAGGTATAGATTCTGGATACTCTCGAACCTATAACCCCGAAACCCTTCTTATATAAGGAGGAAGGTAAAAGCACGATCCTACAAACATCACAACTCCTCACTCACTCCCTTCTCCTCACTCCATTCCTCACTTCACTCTCCCCACCTCACCATTTCCCCTTTATACATTTTTACATTTTATTTTATATTTTTCATTTTATTTTAGTTTGTAATTTTCGTGTTATTACACATTAGAGATGAAAATACATTTATATATTTTAGCATAAAAATAACAGCATCGCTGGACCACATTGATTATAGAGCATTATTCAAATATATTATAATAAACACTGATCCTACCATCAATAAAATACAAAGTTCAATACAAACAACTTAAGCGATACTAAAAGTGCTCGTATCTGTAACATACACACTGGTCGTATATTGTAGTGAGCACTAACTCTGTTACATTACATCTAAAAGCTGTAGTGTGTTCCCAGCTTAATATTATGTAGAATTTAGGTAGGTACTGTTTGTATTACAGTGGAGAGGTTTTGTTATAATAATTATTACTTGTAATATGAACGTGCGACTTTGTGATCCCGCAACAGTTACGAGATTAGGGAACCCCGACCCGGAGCGTCGTTCGTATTATTTACATAAAATAATTTAATTTAAGTTTTCATTGAACAAAACAATTAACATAATATATTATCTAAAAATGATTTTGTTTTTATTTTTAATCGCCAAATTGAACTTGAAGTTAATTATTTACTTACAAATAAATATTAACGAGTCATTTAAATTTTTTATATTAAATGCCCATAATTACCTACATGTTTTTTTTTTCTAACAATACAAATGAACGATTTGAAAATATAATGCGTTGTTTTAGATCCTGAGCGTAGAACGAAGAATTTATTGGTTTAACAAAGATGTTTTTTTTTTTTATTTATATATGACAACACTTTTTCGGGTAGAAATAATGGTCCGATTACCACAAGTAGGGTATGCTTTCGGTAGAAAATCGTGTCTAGTTGGTACTTTATTCAGCTCATTTTTCGAATTTCTCAAAAGTTTTTCTTGGGAGAGGAAAAACTACCAAAAAATGGCGGAAAATCGACAAAATCACGATATCTGTTATTCAAAATTTTTAAATTTCGTGATAACTAATTAAGTTTTGATCGTAGGGATTTGAAAATTTTTTTGAGTATTAACATAGGTAACATAGGTAATATACAAGTGTGGTATAATTTTGGAATGGATCGGTTGATTATTTGGCCAAGTATAGAACTTTGAACGTTTTTTCCAAAAATGTTTAATATTTACGGCAATTTTTGGTTTATCGCTTTGAAAATTTTGTCGAAGTGTAATCATATACTAATTAATCTTTACGCCCATAAATTAAACTAATCTTTCGTTATCGATAAAAATCATGTAAGGTCTATCATAGCATGACAAATAATACGAATTGCATGTTACTTTAAAATACCAAGTTTTTAAATTATTTTCTTTATAATAACAATAAACAATTAATAGATCTGTAATTCACCAATACGAAGCATATTTACTTAAATATTTTATATGATAGAACAATATAAATTAAATTTAAACCGTAATTATTTATATTATATTATATGTGTATATCCAATATAAAAATTAGAACCTATTAATATATTTATAAGTATAACCATTTATTATTGAATCTATTCTATAATCAATGGTATAACATAGTGGTTTTCAACTGGTGTGCCGCAAATATTTACAATTTTTATTTTTATAATAGACTAGTAAATTGCATATAGATAGATTTTGGGGAGTACGCCTTTGGCGTACACGAAACTCTTTTTGTGAAGGAACGTTTTTTTAAAGAAATTACGATAAATGTTTTATCCGCCTTCGGCGGATTTAGAGGCGTCCGCGATCTAGTGGTCTACAGGTGACACATTATGGCGGCAAATCGATTAGGTTTTGTAATTGTGGAATTCTGAAAATTTTCCCTTTCGGAAATCTTTCACGTGATTAAATGGTGGCAATTATATTCCCTTGTTTTTTGTGTCATCTAATCCCTTGTGACAGTCAGCGAAAACGAAATCTGTTTTTCGGAGGAAAATTGCGGGGAAAATTGATTTTCTGTTAGGAGTGCGGTTATGTCGTACTCGGAAACATTATCCGACGACAAATTTATTCCATCATAGGTGTACGACTTCGTCGCACACGACAGTTTTCCATGGCAAGTTTATTCCACAGGCCGTCGATACGGTTGTCGGAGAGAGATAGCGTCATCGTAAATACGATTTCGAAATGCTGCAATCGCCCATCTCTCTCTAACGGATCTTTTTCCTCCCGTTTCGATAAAGTTTAAACGATCGTTTTAGTGTTTTTAAATGTAATAAAATGACGATTTAAATAGGTAAACCACACATCCATAAAAAAAATTATCTAAATAAAAAAATATTTTATTCTCAAAAGCCAAGGATATACGAAAAAGTATTAGACTTTACAATGCCACAATATCAGCTGTTGCATAATAATCATAAGTAGTCTTATTCTATGATAATAATTTTGACACCATGGATTGATATTAAAGAAATTACTATTATCTATGCATAGATGTATTTAACCAATATTAGTATTAAGGTGTAACCAATATGAATTGATAACAGGGAAAAATTGATATTAATATTGTGTTATCTTTTTACGGTCGATTGTTGATTGATAAGACTGTCAGTTTATCAGCAATATTTATATTTGAAATAATATGCCAAATTCGACATAAATAAGTAATATATAACTATTTTGATAAATATAATACTCTTACGTAAGAACCGGTTTAATGAATATTGTACGTCATACTTTTAATTTAATTTTGAGTGTTTTAATAATTTTCTTAAAATATTTTATGTATTCAAAATTTCAAAACAATGTTATGCTAATCTTATATACCACACAATATTTCATGTTACAACAAACAAAATTAACTAATATGGAAATTAAATGTCATAGATTGTTACTGTTGGTATCAAGAAAGAATTGTTTTCAAATGAAAGTTTGAAAGTACATATGTAGTAAATAAAAAGTAAATAGAGACTGTTATGAAATAGTAAGTAAATGATATATGATGCAAGATTTACACTATATATTTATTAATTTACAATTTTATAATTTTTTTTTAGTTTGTAAATTCCAAACTATATGAATACTTTAATGAAAGTACTTTCACTAAGAATATTATTTCAAATATAACTGGTTGGCAAGTGTACTGTAGCCTTTGTATGGGTAATGTGTTACAATGAGAGCATCAATATCAACTACGGGTAAGGCCATAGAGTAAAATGTTATTATGATAAAAATATATAATTATATTAATCTTTTCAATAGACATTTGATTATTTTGACTACGACAACACCAGAGACTAATGGTGAAGACGACGACAACTTATTATTGCTATATTTTTATTTTTACAGGTATATAAGTGAGTTTTTTTTTTTTTGTAGTTAAAACTACAAATCCAATATTTTGATTTAATGTGAAATAGATCAGTACAAAATTGTGAGTAAATATATGTATATCTATAGTACAACTAATAAAATATATTTTGAAAATAAATACTATTATTTTCATTTATGCAGATGTGTTTGGCACGTGACTCATATACCAATATTCATCAAATACTTATCGATCATTGTATATTAAATTTGATGCTATTCTTTTATTTTTTTATATTTTTTATACAATACATATTTATTTTCAGAGCATTCAGTAAGAAACAATTTTTATTCAAATGTCAACATTTTTATTAATATTTAAATAATAATTTTAGTAAAAAGTAACCACACGACCAGTGGCGTTTGAGTTTATGTATTCTATGTCAACAGAAAAAAAAGTCACAAAAAAAAATGGTATTGTCATTAAACCTATGATTTTCGATTATTTTAATAGCCGCTGTTAAATTTACTTAACTGACTTTCAATCTCAGCCAGATGGTGATTATAAATTTATATGTGTTTGTCAATATCATTTAATAAAGTTTTGTATTTTAAGGCCCTTAACTTCAAAAAGAGTCGAACAGTAGCATATATATTATTAGATATTTTTTGTTTATTTGATGCACCAACAGTGCTTCAATCAGATAACGGTCTGGAATTCTTTAATGAAAAAATTAATTCTTTGATTTAAATGTGGCCTGATTTAAATATCATTCATGAAAAACCGCAACATAGTCAGTCATAAGATAATATCGACCTTGCAAACTAAGACATGAAAATATATTAAGAACTTGGATGCACAATAATAAAACAAGCAAATAGAGTGATGGATTTCGCTTCGTTCAATTCATGAAAAATAGAGTATTTCATCCTGGAATTAAACAAGTCCATACAATGCATTGTTTGGAAGTTACCCAAAGACTGGCCTATCAGTAACTATATTGCTAGATCGTTTATAACAAAAAATGATATCTGAAAAAAATTCCAATTGAACTGAAGGGTCAACTGTGTCTTCAACAGAAAATAGAATACGTAATAAAAAAGAAGGACGACAAGATGCACAACATAACTTGGAAATATAGGCAAAAAAGATTAGTCAAATGCTAAATTTCCACAAGTAAAAGAAGGTTGGTCAGTTCAAATTAAAATTCCCGATGTAGATAGAGGGAGTCAGACCCCCCATTTGTCATTGTTGTGATTCTTAAAATGATAAACGATGTATTCTATCAACTTGTATGTAAAAATGGTACGTATTGCTTATATACGATTATTTAATATTTCACTATAGTTAACATTTTTATATATTTTAGATGAAGGTTTTAAAACAATGAATATGCACGTTTCCAATTTAGTGTTTGCTCCGAAAATCTAATACTTATTAACGATATAAACCCGAAGAAAAAAAATTTCACTACGTTCTGCAACAACTGCGCAATCATTTGGAAATGGCCAAGGTTTTTTTTAAATGCTCGTTTACAACTTCATCACCTAATATTAACGCATCTCTTCGAATCAATATAATTGTCGCGAGAATAGTGTATTATGTAACTCAAAACGTCACCAAAATCAGTCATGTAATAATTAATAATATGTATATATAAATTATGTTTCTATATTCTATAATTATTTTACAATTTGATATGTTATAATTTGTAAACATATTTTCCATTTAATATTATAATTTATATCCTTTTCTATATGTATGTAATATATCACTTATTTCTTGAATAAAAATAAAAATTATATCATTTATTATTCAACATCATACAGACATATAAGTAAATTAAAACTATGTCCCTACTAGTGTTCTATAAATTATTATTATTTATTAATAATTTAAAAATTATATAATTTGTTTTATTATATTTGTAAGACTGTTGTTAACCTAACACATATATCAGGTAACATAGAGTACCTATAATATTTTGTAATTTTAAATAGTTCATAGTTTAATATTAGTTCACTTATTATAATTATGACATTTGACTATCTACTATAAATATAATTGATTTGATATAAATTTAAACTTGGAACTTAGTTTATGTTATAGTAAGAATTTAATAATGTAATTTAATTACAACTATAAGAAAAATTAAATTAAATTTCTATTATTTCTAAACATTTAAAAATTTAATTAATTCAAAAGAGCGTCTCCTAATTGTCGTCAAAATTCTCCTGGTCGCTCTCATTTTCTTCATCAGGATATTCATCTTCGCAAAATTGGTTAACATCCTTCATAATTTCTTCAATGAAAATAAATTTAAAAATACGTTTAAAGTATATTACATTCAATAAATTCATTAATTATTGCTTACAATTAAAAGTATTGTAGATAAACTTTTTATTTAATTACTTATTTATTTCTGAGCAAAACAAGAAATGTATTGGTACTACAATAATATTATTATTTTTTTTATATACCTGTAGACACTTTGTTAGGTAAAAATAATGGTTTAATTAAGTAAGATATGCTTTCGGTTGCAAATTGCATCTATTTGGTACTTTTTTTAGCTCATTTTTTACAGGAAAATTAACAAAAAATTACTATTTCGCTTTTGATTACATTGTATTTCATGTTATGATATGTAGGTAATAAATAATAATATAAGAGTCATGTATTAAATAAATTTAGAGAATCGGTTACTAAAAATTTGACCAAACACATTATTGTCACTTAGGTTCTAATCAATAAAAAAAAATAGTATGCAAGATTGGTATCTAGATTGGTAGCTACTACCTAATATCAATTACAATCAACATTGACTTGTATAAAAATTGCAGAGACTATCGTATTTATCTATTCTTGTCAATTAATTTTAACTACAAAAATTGTTTAAACAAATGATAAATCAATTATAAATATTATTTTGTACAACAAATTTCACATAAAGGTATAATTATGAAAAAAAAAGTAAAGTTAAGTGGGAATGTCAATTATGGACGTTCCTCCTTCGTCCCTTCGGTCCTCGGAGAAATTAGTGGTTTATTATAGAAATTAAGATTTGAACGCAGTGATATTGAATGTGAATATTTAAAATTAATTTCAATTTCTTGCGATCTAAACTTAAATAACTAAATAGTTACCAATAAGTAAAATAATGAAACCGTAATTTTGCCGATTTTCAAGAACACTTACTTTAAATGCTTACGAAAAAAAATTGTCAGTCACGCATATAAAAATATTTTGTAAAAACATTATATGTCTAGACTTCGATAAAATTTTCAAACCAACAAAATAAAAACTGCAGGGAATATTAAACATTATTGAAAAAAAAAGCCAAATATCTATACTTAGTCAGAAAATCAACCATTCGTTTCTGAATTTTCTCTTGTAATAAAATTCACCTAAGTAAATACTTAAAAAAAATTTCAAGACACTATAATTAAAACTCAATTAGTTATCACGAAATTAAAAAAATTTAAATAACAGAAACCGTAATTTTGCTGATTTTCCACCATTTTTTGGAAGTTTTTCCCCTCCCACGAAAATACTTTTGATAAATTCAAAAAATGAACTAAACTAAGTACCAACTAGACATGTTTTGCTACCGAAAGCATACCCTACTTGTGGTCATTGGACCATTATTTCTACCCGAAAAAGTGTCTTCATACATAGAAAAAAAAAATCGTTGCAAAACCAATAGATTCTTCGCTTCGCTCAGAATCTAAAAAAAAAA
>CM023357.1:1946022-1985301 GCA_013282895.1 Eriosoma lanigerum | reverse complement strand
TCATTTATTTACATTCATTATATTTTAAAAGATATTTTTAAAAAATAATATTAGAAAAACAATGCCCAATGTTATTTTGATGCGTTAAGGTAATTTTACCTCAATATTTTATTTTGTTATGATAAATTCATATTTAACCCAGAGGTTTGTACCACTTAAAATTTAAACATCTTTAAAAATCTATAAAATTTTGAACACTAGAAAAAATTATAATTTTAACAATTTTAATTAGAAATAAAACTTAACCCATAGTTCAAATAAAAAATTCGGGTTAATCCAAAATCCATATACGTTATATATTTATATGTAATAATAAATTTAGTATCATTATAGTATATTACATTTATTTGTAATAATGCTGAATTTGATTCATTTAATACCTTATTATATTTAATATGATACGAGTTTATTTGTATATTAATAAATATTGTTGACTTACATCTTACTATAGAATTCTCATCTATTAAAGGGTCATTATGATGATACGTTATTGATGTATAATACTATTCAAGGAAGTTAATTGTTTCT
Source organism: Eriosoma lanigerum (assembly GCA_013282895.1). Taxonomy (NCBI): domain Eukaryota; kingdom Metazoa; phylum Arthropoda; class Insecta; order Hemiptera; family Aphididae; genus Eriosoma; species Eriosoma lanigerum. Next base: position 1,984,773 of record CM023357.1, on the reverse strand, counting down.
GGTATCTGGTACTAATGTTGTTTAATATATTTTTGTGTAGTTAGATTTTACATTGTTTTGTATAATTATAATTCATTTGTTAAATTCTAAAATAGGTTATAACAAATACCTACAGTATATGAGTAATTTATACTGTTGTAAAATAAAAGATGAGGTCGAGTTGGAAAATTTAATCACGTACATGGAAAATTGAAAATAGGAAAAAGAAGATCTTTTGGAGCTGTTTTAAGGGATCTCTATGACACTATTTCATATACATTGGCTATGAGGAGGTAAAATGAGTAGTCTGGAGAAGAATCTTTTATTAATTGCTAATGCTTCTTCGTGTATAGTTTTATTATTTTGGTAAAAATGTAATGTTAGATAGGGGATGAACTCATTGAGGGACATAAGTTATTTTACAAAGAACAATATTTTAAAAGGTTTGGACATTTTATTTTAAGAAACACTTCATAGTGGAAGACCATAGATCCACCTCATTAGAATAAGCTCATATTAATAAATAAAATCAATCACTTATTTTGCGTTTTTTGAATTCGTAACTTTAAAGGGTACTTTAGTGCTTCGCTTATCGATTAAAATAACTAAAACACTAATTTATGTAGAAGGTTAATTTTTTTAGACACTAAGAAAATGTATAAAAACAATTATATAAATGCACTACGTATACTTAATCACTGATTAATTGATGACGGATCAACTAACTGATTAACTGACGTTTTTGTTACGTCACGCCGTTTTATAGTGTGTTATGTTCTAGAAAATTATTTTATGGAGCGATCGAAAATATTTGCGCGTATATGCATTTTGTGTTGTCGATTCCCGATCGTTCCATAGTCACTACATTACTCCCTCCCCCCCCCACCAGTACACGGAGTATTTACAATAAGTTGTTAATGTCATGGTTTTATAAGATATAATTTGTAGTCAAATGTTTTGGAAAATGATACGTAACAATACGTATTTATAAGTTTTTGATGGTGGTAATGGTCCTACAATGTCAATGTGTATGTGTTCGAAACGACCTCCTGGTGAGTTAAAATTGCCGATTGGGGTAATTGTGTGTTTGAATGTTTTTGTTTTTTGACATTTTTCACATGCTTTTACCCATGATGTTATATCCTTTTTCATTGATTTCTATACGAATCGTGGTTTAATTTGGCTATGAGTTCCTTTTATTCCAGGATGAGATAAGTTATGAATAGTTGAAAATACTTTTCATTGGAATGATGGTAGTACGATCGGTCGTATTTTACTAGTGCTTGTGTCGCATTTAATTTTTTAGCCACCTTCTATTTCCATATTTTGTATTTATAGACTAGTGTCGTTTAATATGTAGTCTTTATCTTGTGCGTTGGCAATTTCTTCTATTAAGTTTATTGGGTTAGATGCATTTGATACGCTTTCGACTCTTGAAAGGTAGTCTGCTGTGATGTTGCTTGATCCAACAATGTGCTGTATGTTAGTAGTTAATTGTGATATAAATGAAAATTGTCGTTGCTGTTGTTCAGGTGCTTTTTCTATTTTTTGTTTAAAAGCATGATTTATTAATGGTTTGTGGTCAGTATAAATTATAAAGTTCTTCTAACAAGTGAATGAAATGTCTACAACAATCGTATATAACTAGAAGTTCTCTATCATAGGTCAAGTATTGTTACTCAGTAGTTGTTAGTTTGTGACTGTGAAAGCCTAGTGGGAGCGATTTATTATTAATTATTTGGTGTACAACTCCACCGTTTGCCCTATTACTGGCATCTGCAGTAAGTTTTAGTTTGGCTGACTCATGTGGGTGTGCTAAGTGTGTTTATTTTTCCAATAATTCTATACATGTGTAAAATGTTTCTTTTACTTCAGATGTCCAATTTATGACTCGCGTATCATTTTTCTTGTTATCTGGAATCAGCTCGTTCAGATGTAGTTGGTGATGTGCGAGCTGTGGTATAAAACGTCTATAGAAGTTAATCATAACAAGGAATCGCTGTAGATATCTTATTTGATTGGGTATGGGCAATTCTCTTATACATTTGACTTTTTCTGGATCAGGTATGGTTCCTTCTTTTGAAATTTTATGTACTAAAACGGCTATTGATTCTTGTCCAAAACTGCATTTTTCTAGGTTGATTTTAATACTATGTTGAGCAAGTGTTTTTAGTACTGTGTTTAGATATTTCTTATGCTCTTTTTTGGTTTCTGAAAAAATTAAAATATCATCTATGTACGCTACTGTAAACGGTGAATCTCGGATTATTTCGTTTATGAACCTCTGGAACGTTTGTGCGCTGTTTCTTAGTCCATATGGCATTTTAAAAAATTCAAACCTACCAAATGGTGTTACTATTGCGGCCTTATGAATATATTTTTCAGCCATGTTTATTTGATTGAAAGCTTTTTTAATGTCCAGTCTTGAGAAAATTGTTTTGTTATGAAGTTGGATGTTTACATCATGTATGTGCGATAATGGATATTGATCTGGGACAGTTACTCTGTTAAGTGCCCTATAGTCTCCGCAGGGTCTCCATTTATTATTTTATTTTTTACCATGACAAGTGGATTGCTCCAAGGGGAATATGATGGGTGGCAAATGCCTTCTTCACACATTCTTTTGAATTCTTATTTACTATTTAAAATTTTTCTGGTGACAACCTTTGTGCTTTGGCTGATACTGACGGTCTGGTTGTTTGTATGAAATGGACAGTTGAGTGTTTTGATTCTTTTTGATGAGCTGGATTGATGACTTCAGAGTATTTTTTTAATATGTCTAAACAGGTTGAGTTGTGTTCGATAAGTGAAACACTTTGTATATGGTCTGTCTTGAGCGGGGTAACTAATGGTGTTGTAAAATGTGTAATGCCGTCTTCAAGAAGTTGTTTGCATTTAAGGTTGATTTGCAAGTTAAAATGTGTTAAGAAATCCTAGAATACGACGAGTTACATTTGCAATTATAAATGTATAGTGAAATTGTCTACGAAGTCCTAGATCTAAAACTACTGTTCGTTCTCCGTAGGTCCTTATAACTTGATTGTTTGCAGTGTAAAGTACTCGAGTTGAAATGTTAAATTTGTCTAACTTGTTAGGTTTTACTATCGAAACTTCGGCTTCACTGTCAACTAAAAATTTTTGGTTAGATTTTTTGTCTAGGATTTCTAAGCAGTGAGAGTCCGTCCATGTCTCGATTGTAGGCACGGAGGGTGTTTTTAGTTTTCCGTTTTGATTGGCGGTTCTGTGGTCCATTTACATGGTTTAATACATTTGTGTGCCTTACCGCGAAATTCGTAATGAAAATAGCATAATAGTTCTCCTGAGTTGTAACGTGACCGAAATTTTGATCGTGAGTGGTTCCGCTGTGTATTTCTTGTATAAGTTCGTCCTCGCTGTAATTAAAGTTCCTTTGTTGTTAGAGGTCCGCTAGTTTATTTTCTATGTTATCTGGTTTGTCTTGTTCTTATATCTAGTTCACTGTGTTTATAGAGACGTCAACTATTCGGTCAGCCATTTCTGCAAGTTCGTCAACATTTGCTGTTTTTGGAGCTACTGCTTATACTTTTTGGGCTTGTTTAGGTAAGCATTGTAACCACATTTGTTTTATTAAGTGAGAAGGGATATTTCGTCCGGCTAATGATTTGATTTTCGACAACATCAATGAGGATTTTTCGTCGCCTAATGAAATTCCGGAAATAAATTCGCGAAATTTTTCTTCATCAGTTCTACCATATGTGTTAATGAGCCAATCTTTTAAATTTTAATAGCAGTTTTCGGTATTGTCTAAGTCTAAAATGTCGCTTACTTTTCCTATTATGTCTTCTTCTAGCATGGCCAAGATATTGTCAAATTTCGTTTGAAATATACTTATGTGTCTAAATTCTATAAGTCTAAATTGAGCTTCGGCTCTTTTAAACCATGCAGCTGGGTCACATTTCCAAAATGGTGGTAGCTTTACACCGACTATATTGATATTATTTGCTATTTCTGGTGTCATTTTGTCTTCCATTTTTCTTTCGTCGAGGTCACCAATTTTTAGTGCTTCACTTATCGATTAAAATAATTAAAACACTAATTTTTGTAGAAATGAAAAATGTAGATTGTTTTGTTTTTTTAGACCAGTGGATTTCAACCTTTTCGTATATACGGCACACAGTAAATAATATAAGCAAAGTATAAAATTATAAAACAACCTTAATGCAAATTCAATATAATATATATATAATATTTGTACAGGTATTAATATTTGTATAAATAAGTAGGTACAACAATTATTTAATGTGAAATTTATGCTTGGTGGATGTTACAAAGATGCTTAATTCTCGGCCGAATAGTTGACAGACATACCCTAATTTCTTCTTTTAATAAGATTAATCGTTCTCGTTTCTTATTTTTAATATTAGTAAGAGGTGAAAATCCTTGTTCACAAAGGTATGAAGTTGAAAATGGTAAAAGAATAGTCAACGCTTTTTGAAATATTTCTGGATATTCTTCAGATACATACAGCCAGAATTTGTTGAGTCATAACTTTAAATTTTTACTCCAATGTTCGATCATTTTCAAGTGAACAAAGATTTTCTTCTTCAATAAGTGTTAAATTGATCAAATCACCAATGGATATAATAAATGTAATTTATTTAATGTAATTTCGAACCCAATCATAATTTTTAATATTAATACTAGGAAAATATTTTTTCATTTTTACTTCCAATAATGCAATAGAATTGATTATTAAGAATAATATTTTGTCATCCATAATTTGTGCTACAGTACGTGAAAATATCAAACATTCCCTTGATTAATTTTATTTTTCCATAGATTTAATTTTTCGATGAAAGCAATAATTTTGTCTGATGACGTTAAAACATTTTTATTGCGACCTTGCATACTAGAATTAAGTTTATTGAGATGTTCAAACAAATCAGTTAAAAAAGATAACTTAGTCCACCATGAGTCATCACTAATAAAGTAAAATTCAAATTCTTCCATCGTTAAAAATACAATTAACTCTTCTTTTAAATCATAAAATCATGATAAAATACGTCCTTTGGAAAGCCATCTTACTGCGTTGTGTAAGAGCAATCTTGAATAATTTACTTCCATCTCTTCACAATTTTTTTTAAACAGTCTTGATTTCAATGGACGGCTCTTAATAAAATTAATGACTTTTACAACTTGATCTAATATATTTATTAAATCACTTATTAGTGATTTTGCAACAAGAGCCTCTCTATGAAGGAAACAATGGGTGAAAATAATATTATAGTTTTTATTTTTAACTAAAGAAATAAAACCTTTAACTGACCAGTCATTCAAGGTGCTCTATTAGTATATACGCCAATACATTTGTCCCATAATAAATTTACTAATTGTAAATGTTTATCCAACACTTTAAAAATATCTTCACCTTTCGTTGTTTCTGACATTGATTTACAACCAAAAAAATTTTGGCTAATATCATCATCATCAACAACCATGCGTATGAAAACCAAAATCTGTGCTTTGCCGTTTATATCAGTAGATTCATCCACTTTTAACGCAAACATTGGAGAATCGCGTAATTTATCTAATACTTGCTGCTCAATATTTTCAGATATGTGTCTTATACGTCTACTAATGGTATTATCAGATAAAGGAATTTTAAATACTTCTTTTTCAGCTTCATTTCGAAATAATATTTTTACAATTTCACGACAATCGGGTAAAATTAGTTATTCTCCTATCATGTGTGATTTCATTTTTTTACATACAAGCTCTGCTACTACATAACTCGCTTCTTGTAATTTATCAGACATTTTCGATATTTTTTCAGATTGTTGAGTTTGTGACTTTAACAATCGTTCAAAGTATGATTTATTTTTGCTGATCAAATATGAATGTTTTGTTGAAAGTGTCGTTTAAGTTTACTGGGGACCATCGCTTCATTTGACAATTTTTCTCCATATACAACACACAATGGACGAGGATTATCCATATTTTCCGACCAAAAAAATCCTATTTTTAAATAACACTCATTGTATTGACGTTTAATATTTTTTTTTTTTTTTTATATATGATGGTTCACTAAAACAAGTATTGTTGACTGAACGAGTAACAAATTTATCCATAATAATTACAAAATAAAATTTTAAACGTATATTATTTCTTAAAACGATTATAACATGAAACTATATGAAAGTATGAAACTACGAGACGTGTAACAAACAATAATCCGCGATCATAACGTACGGGTTAACTACAGTAACGGGTATACTGATGTAGTGATGTTTCTTAGATTTAATCACATTGAACATGTTATTAATTCATTTATAATATTTTAATTTTTAGATTGTAACAAACTGATGATTTCTTATTAATGTTTTCTTGAAATTGACGCACTACACTTTATTATGTCAATGCGCATCTAAAATTAAACATAAATGATTCTAGCCCGCTTCACACGTCCTGATTTTACCGCTACATATAGATTGTATGTAATGACTAGTTAAAAATTAAAATACACACAAGAGTCGTCTATTATAAAAAAAAAATTGTAAATGTTTGTGGCACACCCAGAAGAAGTTCCCGGCACACCGGTTGAAAACCACTGTTTTAGACACTAAGAAAATTTATAAAAACAATTAAATAAATACACTACGTGTACTTAATCACTGATTAATTGATGACGGACCAACTAACTGACTGACTGACGTTTTTGTTACGTCGCGCTGTTTTATAGTGTGTAATGTTCTAGAAGATTCTTGTATGGAGCGATCGAGAACATTCGCGCGTATATGAATTTTGTGTTGCCTATCCGTCGCGAAGATTCCCGATCGTTCCATAGTCACTACAGGTACTAATATTAACAACTTTTTTTGTATTAAATTATTGCAAAACTAACTATTTTTAAATATTCTTAAACATCCCTTTAATACCCCTAAGTTCTTATTATATAGGTATTAGGTTAATATAATACAAGTAAAAATTATTATCTTTATAGGTTCGACCACCCTAGTCCTATACCACTTTAGATTTCTATCACCTACATCTCGTTCATTCACACCAGCTACCTTTATATCACTCTCAATTCCATTAACCAACTTCTTCATTAATCTTCCTCTCCACTTCTACCATCTACATTCATTTTCATAATAACTCTCAGTGCCTCTAAATCATATCTTCTCATAACATGTCCAAACTATCTTTTTATTATTTTTTCTACGATTGGTGCAACTTTTACACTTTTTCTTATATATATTCATTTTTTATTTTATCTGATCTATTTATTCTACTTATCCATCTAAGCATCTCCTCTCCGTTACACTCATCTTCTGTTTAATTTTTCTGTTCAGTTCTTCGTTAAATCATTTTTTATCCTTACTTTTATAATCTGTGAAAGCGTAGCAGTCAATTATTATCAGTATCTTAAACCATATACCTCTAAGCATAACATAGTATAACATATCATTTAACAGATCAAATCGCCCAATGTTGGGCAGTATACTGTTCTTAATTATAAAACCTCATTTTTTTCATGATTTTCTCCTCCAATATACAAAATTATCATCGCCTGTGCTTTAAAATTACCTGATCTATCCCATCTTACTTCTTAAACAGCTGTAATACCCAATTTGTATCGCTCATGATACGAAACAATTGTCGTCATATATCCAACCTTATATTTCGATTGCACATTTCAAGTTCCAAGTATATCCGTAATCTCTATTGTCTGAGGCATTGTTTATTGTTTCGAAATCATTGATGTTTTATGTGTGGAATCACACGACAACCCCAATCAATGGAGGACCTACATAACTAGTGTCTACGTGTTCGTTATACCAGTTCCTCTCGAATAAAGATATTCATTATATACGAGACATAATATATCTTCCAACATATCATTATTATTCAATAATGCATTAAATTAAAAATTAAATAGTTGACATAAAAACTTTATTTTTACTTAACTAAACTATTTTATTATATTTTTTGTTGAAATAATATATCAATATTATTATTGATGTTTCCACTATATTAATGGACCCCAAAACACCCATTTCGATATGCCACACGATTTTTTCCTATTCATAGACACTATAAGACCCTTCAAGCTTTATATATTAAAAAATCTTTAAATATAGTGTGTTTTCCAATAAATTTAATATTAAATGAAATAGGTAACATAAGTACTTTTAAAACAACCAAAATAAAAAACTCAAAATAAGTTTTTCAATTAATTAATTAAAATCTTTGCTGTTAAAAAAGTTAACACCTTATATATATAATTTCTATACTTACATTCGGTAGAAAATAAGGTCGAAAAGGATTTTTCTGACGTCCAATCCTCTAAGTCTAGGCATAAAATATTAATGAATTAACATTTTGTAGAATTTAAATAACAGTCTATCTTAAAATATTTATTATTTAATGGATGTATTTTGTTTCTACTAACTATCAGTATAGCGGTCAAATGTATTAATAATATTTGCTGAAAACAAATGAGTTAATATAACAATGATTTTAAATCATTGAGAATTAATATATATATAATCAAGATAACCATCGTGTAACAATAAATTATTATTCATGGTTGTTATAATTTTATCAAGACAATTTATATTATGGTGGTATTTAATAGTTTTAAATTGTAATATATTGTTCCCATTTTCAAGTGTACTTACTCCGACATTCTTTAATAAGTACCATAAGAAAAAAAAAAAAAGAGATATATGATGATTACGATTTATTTATATTTCACACGTTTTTAAAAATATATAGTTTTCTTACGAGTATGATTTTCAATAACAAATATACATTAATTATACAAATAACATTATTCTTTTCATATTCATAAAATATATGTCATATTAAAGTTATTAATTTTGTATTGTCATATGTACGTAATACGTAATCTCGTATATAATACTTAATCAGAATGTCTGAGATATTATACTAATTGCAATATATCCATGAAAAAATAAAACTATTGGAGCGGTTTGTTTTTAAATTATTAGTTATGCAATAGCCAACAATATAATATTTATAACTTAAAAAAAGTAACATAATATATTTTATAATATTAATTTTACATTCCATTATAATGGATTAAGTTATTACAATTAATGACGTCAGAAATATGATTTTTCTGGATGGAAATGAAAAATATTCCTAAAAATCACCATCTTGAAGAAATTTTATGTTTGATCCACCAAAATGTTCATAAGAAAATAATTTTTAAACTGGCTGTTCGGGATATAATGGACTATATAATAATCTTTAAAAAATTAGGTAAAATGGTAGCAACTAAATTAACACGCGATTTCTATGACTGCCGTGTTTTAACGGCCTACTATAAAAACAAAAAATATAAATTATTTATATGTATGGTGCACAAAATGTGCTGGCCAGCAAGGGAATAAAGGAAAAATATAAAATATTATGATAAACAACAACAATATATAATAATAAATAATTAACAATAAAAGTGGGAAGGCCGATTGTAGACGTTCCTACTTCGTCCCTTCGGTCCTCAGAGAAATTAGTGGTTCATTATAATTATTAAGATTTGAATGCAATGATATTGCATTAGTAAATAACATTCTGAGCGTATCTCGCGTATATTGCAATATATTATACTGATAATCCATTTCAAAATTTACCATGAATATAAATTACATATGTAAATATGCAAAATAAATTTCAAATCTCTACGATCAATATTCAAGGAGTTATCATTGCTTTTCAAGGAAAAACTTCAATTCAATTCAAAAATTGAGCTAAATAAAGTACCGACAAGATAAAATTTGCTTTAGAGAGGGTACCTATTTGTAGTAATTGGACCATTATTTGTACCCGAAAAATATTTTCATACATCAGAAAAAACCTATAAAAATTGCTGATTTTCAGCTTTTCAACGAAAAACTTTTGGGAAATTCAATAAATGAGCTAAACAAAGGAACCAAGATGACACGATTTGCTACCCAAAGCATACCTCACTTACTGTGATAATCGAACCATTATTTTTACCCATAAAAATGTTTTCATACATCAGAAAAAAAATTTCATAAAAAAACCTATAAAAAATTGTCGATTTTCCGCTTTATAAGGAAAAACTTCTGGGAAATTCGAAAAATGAGCTAAAGTACCAAGTAGACAACATTTGCAAGCGAAGCATATGCTATGCGTGATAATCGGACCATTATTTCTACCCGAAAAAATGTTTTCATACATAAATCAAAACATCTTTGTAGAATCAATATTTTCCTCACTCCGCTCAGAATCTAAAAATATATCATAAAATTCGGCTACAATACAATCGATGCGGCTGCATGGACAAAAAAAAAACAGTGATTGACTGTGATAGAATGTGATGCCGACGACGGCACCAATGACGGCAGTATCAATAAAAAAATACTAATATTAAATAGAAAACGGTAAAAAAAATCAAACAAATAATATAATGGTAACTAAGGTATCACGGTAAACATGGCAATAGTTGTGCACACACGACGACCGAACGACGACTACGTTGTAACGTTATCTGGTGACCACTGTCTACCCCTGATATAACATACAAAACACTGGCTATCTTCGATTTTTACTTAACATAAAAAATAAATATTATTTAAAATTTTATTTTTTACTACACGTTTAAGATTAAAAAACAGTAAGGTAATATTATTATAGTTATAATATGGTTCTTATATTATTATTATTCAGTACATTTCCTAAATAATAATTTTAAAAAAATACTTTGTATATATATATATATCATACATTTAAAATTCTTTATATTTTATACTTTCATTCATTTGATAGTGTAACGATCTTACATTTTCAAAGCGAGTTTGTAATATTAAAAGGTAATATATTAAAGTTGAATTAATAAACCTGGTATAGATTATCAAATAATATATTACTACACAATATCAATATGTATATATTAAACCTATATAAATATAATAGAAAACTTTATTTAATGGGTCTGATAAATGATAAAATTAAGACGATTATACGCATAGAATGTGCGTATTTAGTGAATTTTGCCTTATTTCAACCAGTTTTTGGTAATTTTTCTTATTCCAATGAAAAACTTTTGATAAATTCGAAAAATGTGTCAATTTAAATACTAGATATATTCTCGACCAAAATCATACCCTTCTAGTGGTAATCATTCATTTATTTCTACATAAATAGTGTCATAATACATAAAAAAAACACACGTCTTTGTAATGACAATCAATTCTTCGATTCACTCAGAATCTAAATAGAGTTTTAAAATATCGTATTTATAAAACATTAATTATACAGATATATATTATATTATAATGGGCATATTATGTTAGGTTGCATTACACTATTATGCAAATATTATTAAAACATATATAAAAAACATTACTCAATATTAAATTTAATTAAAATTGTATAATTCTATTATTTACCTTCATTAGAACAAAAGGAGTTTGGGGTTGGGAATTCATCTGCAATAGTATAATATACAAATTTAAATTTAGTCATTTTTGTGTTTTAATATTTGTTTGAAATTTTTACAAACTTACAGATTTTTTACAAAATATTTGTAACTTATTTTTGGTTTTATATTTTTTTTTTTAATGATATACTATTTTATATTTTTAGTTTATTACATTTGAAAACAATTTACTTAAAGAAATTTTTCATTTTTTTTTTATTAGTTTTTGTAAAATTGGTATTTGAAAGTTCGATTTATTTGATACATTTGATCCTTTTGTAACGATTTTTACGTCACTGTATTTACCTACAGTCACACTTTAAAATTTTCCATATTATAATAAGTAAATTTTTAAATCATGGAGTATTTACAAATACGTCTTTATCGGTATAAATTATATCTATATAATACTTAAATTTCAATTATTATATAAAATAACTAAATAACGAACTACGTAGCTCTGTGTAATACAGACACACAGTATGAAACTAGTTAAAATTTATATTGGCTTCGAATTAGCATGCAGTATGTACTTTAAACTTTTTGTAAAAACAGTCATTGTCAAATGGTTTATATCATAATATCACAGATCAGTGATATTGTATTACTACTTATCACTGTATCAGTAATATCAGTCATTCAGTCCATGATAATAAGATAGAATAAGTAAATGATATTAAATTAAAACAAATTAGTGCTGAATGAAATATAACAAAAATTATATACGATATCTTTAAGTTTGAACTTAGTTCAGTAAAATTTTGTGTGTGGTAAGATAATTGTACTATTTTTAATGAACATATTTAATTTTATGTTGAGTTAGTAAGTCTAAAATAAACTTAATATTTTAAAGCTATAATATGTAAGCAGTCTTGTAAAATATTCGAATAAAAGTATTTGAATATTAGTATTTAAATACATTTTGAAGTATTTTTGGGTATTTTAAATACATTTTTTTAAAAATATTTTTTACGAAAAAAAAATACTTGTATTAAAATAGGCACCGATAAAAATTTTTTCTTTGCATTTTATTTTTATATGTTATAAAATTAAGCTACTATGAAAAATTCATAATTTTTACACATTTCCTTGCCATTATTTAGCAATGCATATTGTAATGTACATCATGACTTAGTTATATTCAATTGGGTAAACTTAGTAGATATTTTTTATATTTTTAAACATTAGTTAACATATTTAATATCAACGAAAGAGTATTTTTATTCAAATACTTTAAAATTTTGAAAGTATTTATGAAATACTTTTTTTTAAGTATTTTTTACAAGACTGTATGTAAGGTATACCTAAATTATAATTCACATTTATACATATCTATATATTATATATAAAATACAGTATATTGTATATTATATACTAGTTATACAAAGAAGTAATGAACTCATTTACTTTAACACATTGTTTTCTATTATTTAAGTATGAAGAAAACAACTGAAAAGCTTTATTACGTATTCCTAATTCTTTTAATTTGTGTAATAGTATGCTGTGATCAATAGTGTCAAATGCTTTTGCAGATCTAAATAGACAGTTGCGCATTTAGTACTATCATCTAAAGATGTATAAATAAATTGTATCACCTTAGCGATAACTCGATCTGTACCTTTACCTTTATGGAACCATATTGGGAATAATGCATAAAATTATTATTTTCAAAAATGTTACAAGTCTTTCTTTAGTAATTTTTTCAAATACTTCTGCAATATTTGATATCATTGAAATTGGTCGTTAATTATTGATAACATTAGTTTCACCCTTTTTGAAGATTGGTGTGACTATGAACAATTTAAACAAACAAATCGTAAAAAATTGCGTTTGAAAAACTAAGATTGAAAATGTATTGTAATGGAGAGATTAGTATAAATGTATTTACTTTTAATAGCTTAACCGTAATACCATCTAGACCAAGTGAGGAATCATTTTTTAATTTAGAAATTGATAATAAGATTGATTGATAATTTCACATTCACTGGTAAAAATAAATTGATCAAAAGTAGGTTGATTTGGTATGTTATTATGTGATATTGTAGTTTTATTTTTATCTACATTTTGTTGAATTTTTAATGTAGTAAGTAGATTTGATGCTACATAAATGAAAAAGTCATTAAATTTATTTGAAATAACTTGACCATTTTTATTAACATTAGGTTCAGTGCCATCTTGTAGTAGTATGTTTTTCATACTATTTTGCTTATTACCACTACCGATAAAATCATTTATTAATTTGCAGCTCATTTTGGGGTTCCCTTTTGCTTTTTTTAATTCTGATTTATAATATACATTTTTTGCATTTCTTATTAATTGAGTGACTTTATTTCTGAAATTATTGTAATATTTTTTTTAGTTTTTCATTAGTGTTATATTTTTTTACCTTGAAAGGTAAGTAAGAAGATCTTAGGTGAAGAAAATCTCTATCTCTAATTGCTTTTATTAATTCTGTAGTAGCCCATGGTTTAATTTTCTTTAATTTCAAAGAAATCTTAATATTAGCAGATGCTGATTTGATTAAATCATTTAACGAATTAATAAAATAAATTATAGCATTATTTACATCAGTGTTAATACAGAATATAGAATAATATCTAATATAGAACTCCATAATTGATTTGATATAACTTTAGATAATTTTGAATAATCTATTGTAGTAATTGTGAGTGGATTTGGCGTATTATTTCTATTACTTATTAATTAATTTCTAATTCTAAGAAATGTCGGGTAATGATCAGATATAGTGATTGGACAGACTATTGGTTTTGCATATTTAATTGTTTTACTCTTTATAAATATATGATCAAACAAAAGTTAGATGCTGGTTTAGTGATAGTATTAAAATATTAACCATTATTAAATATCCAAATTCAGCTAAGAGATCGAGGTATTTATTAGTAGTTAATAAAGTACGTAGTATATCAACATTTATATCTCCAATCAATATTTTAAAGTCGGCATTTATCATTTTAGCTTTATCCAAGACATTTTTTTATAATGCATTTAAGAACAATTCAACAACATTATTTGGAGATCTGTAAACTGTATAAATTAAGAAAGTAGCACTCAATTTTTTAAAATTTATTTCCAAAACAGTATGGGACTATGTTTGCAATTCTACAGTGGAGGTTATAATTAAAAAATTATTTATATAAACCATAACACCATCATTTTGGTTTTTATTAAATCTAGAGTAGCATAAGGTGTAATTCGGTAATTGGTAGATGTTGCCATTAATATTATCCTTACCTAACCATGTTTTAACTAAAATAATTATATCTAATTTTATAGATATGACATCTAATAATATACACAATTCATCATAATACAAAAGTGCTTTTGAACACTACAAATGTTAATGGCCATTAAATTACATAAGTTTTCACTATAGATAATTGAATTTAAAATTTTGTAACGCATTATGGTAATCATTTTGTTAAAGGTATACTTAGATGTGCGTACAACTGTTACAATATTTACAAAGTCAGTGAGCCAGTCTTTATTTTTGTAAAGAGGGGATTAACTTGAAAATTCCGAAATGCTACTTAATCGAATTTCTAGCGAAACATAGTTGGATCAATTTCAGAACTTTGAAAGTCCCTCGAGTCGGTTTGATTTACATGCAAATTTCGCGAATGGATTTGCAAATTATTACAAATTACATAGACAATTTTGATACCAATTTCGACTTTCTAGCGAAACATAGGTGAGCTACATAAAATTAGCCAACCCAGAATAATACCTATAATTCTTGAAATAATACTTACTTGTAAATTACTTGCAAAATATTGGTACAGTTTTATAATCAATATAGTGATATAGGCAGGCCAAGTTCATGAGCGTATTATACAGTAAACTAGTAACTAGTTATCATTAAAAAGTGTTTATAATATTGTACATAACATAGTCTAGGATAATAAAAAACTTTTCTCAATTCAATAACACACAATTTTTATCTATATTCGTTAGGCACATGTGCAAAATATGAATTTAAATTACAATATAAGTTTTAAACCAGTATTAATTTTCCAATAATCATAGATATAAAGAATCAAACGAAAAATTATAAATTATACTATGATGTATTGGTATTTATAGTCATTTATTGCTAATAAAAAAAACAACGTTCTATACAGTACCTATTATATAAGTCATAGTGTTTTTTTTTTCATATTCATTAATTATTTGAACATAATTAATTTAAATTATGGTCTTTATTCTTTTAAACATATTTTGATTTTAAATAAAAGTGATTATTTTAATGCATTTTCATTTTTAATAGTCAATTTAATATTATATTTCAATATTAACTAGATTATTAAATTGACAAATTACTGATGTAACTATGTCTCGTATGGATATATTTTTTAACGTGCTTCTAGCAAATGCAACTGAGTCAAATCCACCAAGGTCAAAACAATGCAAACTATATGGAGAAGCACATAGGTTATATACATGTGAAAGGTTCTCTGTCATGTCGCTCTCAAAACGTAAAGACTTAGTATTCAAGTTCAAGTTATGTTATAACTGATTATGTCCTGGTGATCAAGTACAACAGTGTCGTAACAGCAACTGTTATAAATGTGGTATACGGCATAACACCAAACTATATGATGAGTCATTATTGAGACCTACCACAGTGGTACCATCTGTATCATCTGACCAACCAGCAAGTACTGACTGTCGTTACATATATTGAACAAGGAGTCTTTATAAAACAGAACATACCAGTCAGACAAATTGTGCTTGCTATTTTAATCAAATTATTAACAAATTTATCAAGTCAAGCTGTTCAATGTCGAGCCATATTAGATTCAGGTTAGCAAGTATGTCTCATAACTGATAGATTAGTAAACAAATTAAAACTGAAGAAACGAAATGGATTTCTGTCAATCGTTGGTGTGAGTTCTACATCTGTACAGGTTACACAGTTGTTACCAGTAATACTTCTTCTAGGTTTGTCGCTTTTATCGCACCAATTCACCTTCATGTAATATTCATGTAAAAGATTAAAAATCTTAATAATTGTCAAACTAAATGAGTGTAATAAGTTATAGATCACCCTGTATATATACTATATAGTATATTTTATAACGTTAGGTATACGTTAATCATCATCACTCAGATCCCAGACATTGATTTTCCGACGAAACTGTAACCGTTTGTTACAATCGAGGAGTTGTCGTCAGTTTCGTCAACAATATTATAACTCGGAAATAATACAATATTACGTTATATTTATTATTTGTATTGTACCTACTTACCAAATAAAAAATTGTCATCTAAATATCCTAAGTATTTAGCCGCAACTAAAAAAATTAATTTATTATAGGTACATTACTTTTTATTATACATAGTGTTACGGCTTGAAATGGCATATCGCGAGCGATACGAATAATTGAATAAATAATGAAAATAATCAACCGCCACCGTACACCGCCCTTCACCACCATTATACACAAATAAATTTTATCGGTCGCCGTTGTTGCCGCGGCACACCCTTTGGGAAACACTGGTCTCATGGTAAACGCGTCATATACAGTAGTCACCATCACGAGTTCGATTCGGAAAAAGGATTTTTTTTTTGTTTTTTTATTTTATTTTACGTTTATTATTTTTATGTAGGCTAGTTATACCGAGTAACTGGCGCCGTCGCTTCGCTCGAAAATATCCCTCGATTTGTTGTGAAAAACCACGGCGGAGTAATATGGAATAAAGAAATTTGTTTAATCAATTTTTAATTATTTACAATATTCACAATTTAAAAACTATAAATAATATATTAATACGATGTGAAAAAAATAATAATAATGCAAATAAGAATCCTTTTTTCCGTAGAAAAAATTATTTTTTAAACAAGAAATGATTTAGGTATTTAAAATGACATTACCTAAATGTTATACTTTAAATGAAAATAACTTAAAAACTATTGTTTTCCGCAATTTTTCGTTCGCACCATTGTTTCTAAAACACTAAAATACAAATGTTTC
The DNA here is from genome assembly GCA_013282895.1 of Eriosoma lanigerum. Taxonomy (NCBI): domain Eukaryota; kingdom Metazoa; phylum Arthropoda; class Insecta; order Hemiptera; family Aphididae; genus Eriosoma; species Eriosoma lanigerum. The sequence continues at coordinate 1,967,352 of CM023357.1, read as the reverse complement.
AAAAAAAAAAAAAAAAATTGCGAAATTCGAGGGGTAGCTAAAGTAAATTTATGCCGATCGTTTTATTACACGTACCATTTCGTAGATCGAAAAATTGTTCAATCGAGATGTGTTTGCTTTATTTTTATATACATCCTCGCAAATTTAGTGAAGTGAAGTGTTGTCACTCAAATCACGAATCATAATTTAGATAACCCATTTAAATTATTCATTATACTGTATCCGCACACTAATCGTGTATTCGTGTAGGTACTAAATTCAATTGGCTCAAATAGCCAAAAACATTTTGATCGAACTAATATTGTTTTCCGTTTGCAAATCGAATCGGGAGTAACCATGCTAATCGTGTGTTTGTTTTTAATACTATTAATGTATAGAATAAAACAGCCTCATATATCTCATCTATATCAGTGGATAATCAAATAAATTGGCTCTAATAGCAACAGTGACTAATTTAACCTTTTTTTTTATATATATATAATTTATACAAACTTCTCTAATAGCAATTTGTATTATTTTCTATTTTATTTATTATTATTGTTCTAATCAGCTCGAATAGCCAAACAGTATTGAAAATTATTACCTATTGTCGCGACAATCGATATGGGCTAGGGTGTTCACAAATGTTCTCGTACGTTAGTGTTATCGAGAACCTTCGAGAACATTATCATCAGATAATGTCATAATATTGACCTATACTCTGTTCTAACTAAGAGTAAACCGCGTTCGCGCATCAAGACTGACGGATCTTGACGAATCGTCGAGCTAAATTTCTCCCTCCTGAGCACAAAATCAAGCTGCTACGACTCGCCATCTAGTGTTGATTTGATGTAAACATGATGGCCCATAAAATATGATATTAAATTACACTATGTATTTTTTCCAGTAGGTAAAAAACTAGATATCGGGTCGGCGTTAGCGATGTGTGCAGTTGCTGACAGCGGCCAGCAAATATCTGTCCCGGGCCGGCCGCTTGGAGGGAGATGCGCGCCGCCCTACGAAAATTGGTCGCCGCCCAGTTTACTCTTAGATGGAACAAAGTATACATAAATAGCATAAGATTATTCTAGAAAAATCGAAAGCGTTATTTCATCCATGACAAAATAGATGGGTATGTCAGCAATATTTTGATACGCACAAAATGGCTGCCGGCTTGCACCTTTTATCAATTTTATTGTATCCGTTTAATCATGACAAACTAAATCTATTTGTCATGAATAAACGCATGATTAAACGCATTTAGTTTATCATGATAATATGATTATGATACTATGATAGTACGAATTCATAATTTGAGTGATAAATGATAATATTTTATAGCCAATGAGAAATGGAGCATGCCTGACGCCATGTTTGCGCAGAATATGGTCCAAATCAAAATGTTGCTGCTATACCTATTTAGTTTGTCATGATTTCATCTATATATATCGGACGAATTAAACCATCAATAAGTCACTCCGCCGTATTATTTGCACCGAACGCGTATTGTCGTAGTGTAACCGAACATTTTTCTTTGTTTATATTATTATTTTAATTATTCTATTCGTTTTTACACATGTATAGTTTTTTCTGTATTATAATTTATTTCTTAATAAAGATGTAGTAAACCGGAGTTTACTACTTATTTTATTATATAACTTAGTAATTATAATTTGATGTTTTCGAGTGAATCATAAACTACAAGGGGTATATGAACTCGAAGCGTAAACCAGCGACCCAGAAAAACATATTTTGTTTTTCTCAAATATACAAATTCAAGATGCTGAACTTACGAAGGACAACCACTAAACGGCGTAAACAACTACGGTCCTTTCTAAAAATTCCTCAAATCCGGGTAGAGTTACTAACTATAAGTACAGGTGATGGGACGATCTTAGATTTAGAATAGACTATATTTTTGTTATATACAGACGTCACGTCGCTCTTGTTAATAATAATTATATATTTATTCTCAGGTAGAGTTTAACACTCTATCTTCAAAATTTTAAACTTATATTTTTGTATAATACTCGTAACTTTATTAAGTATTATATTTATTTCAACTACAACACCTACCCGAAGTCAACCGAAACACAGTGGACCTGATTTCGTCACATTAACGTAGAACGTGTTACGTGTAGGCTCACTACAAAGACTACGATAATCGGAAAACAGTGTGTTATTTAAAGGATCCAAACTATTGTTACCATTTGTGTGTGTGTGTGATTTTTGTAATTTATTTATATTTAGATACAGGTGTGCAGCTGACCAGTCTTCACACGGACAAAAATTGTGAGTTTTATTGATTTATTTTTACTTATTATTATTGTCGAGCCAGAAGGGCTATTTAATTATTAATTCGTTATGCCAAACAGGCAATTGTGTATTATTTATTATTCATCTATTTTTGTGTTGCTGTGATTTCTACTATTTATGTTTATACTTTATCTTGTACCAGCAATACACAAAATGCATTTACCATACACCAGCGTAACCATTTTCAAACGATAGTTATCTCTTTCCTTTTAGTTTTAGTATACACAAAGAAATATTATACACCGTGTGACCGACCAGATATATATTCAGTAGGTGGTGCGTGCGAAGTAAAAGGTGACCGGGCGCGCTTATTATTATTATAAGTTCCCGGCCCAAACACATACTCTCAGCAATATGAGTTAAAAAAATGAATTAGAATTATTTTATAAATCAGAATCTAGATTTATTTAAAATTAATATTAATGAAAAAAGTTTTTTTAAACTTAATTTCAAAAATCTTTGGCCCAAAACGTTTTCAAAACCGAAACAAAGTTATAAAAAATGTAAAATATTGTATTAAATATTATGCTTAAATGTTATTTTTAATATTTAAATTGTACGTATCGAACTTACATTCAAACATATTTAAATTAATGATTTTATTTCTTTCTAATAAGATCCAATCATGTAACAAAATATATTTATATTATTTTTCATCAATATGTTAAATAAATTTTATTATTATATATTATATTTATTATTTAAACAAAAATAATTTTCTATAAACAATGCATTTTTTAAATTGAACTATGAATCTAAATTGTGTAATTCATTATATTAATTTTGTTTGCACCACTATCGATAGCACGAACATTAAATAATAACTAGTAAACGGCAAACCAATTTCGTCGGCATATCGCCTTTGGTGTATAACTTTTTTTGTGGAGGTACATTTATGTAAAGGCAATTTCGTAGACTCTTATCCGACTCTTATCTTTGGTTGATTTAAAGGCGTCCGCGATCAAGTGGCCTACAGGTGAAACCTTTCGGCGGCAAATCAATTACATATTGGAATTTTGGAATACTTAAATTTGTCTGATTACGTAAATACGGAAAATCTGAAAAGGGGAAATTGATTTTCTCTTTGGAGTTCGGAAACAAAACTTCGGTTCATATGCCAGATATCTACAGCAAGTCTATTTCATCGTTAGTGTACGACTTTGTCACATATACAAGTTCATGACAATGCTCATAATAAAATAAGTAAAACACAAATTTTAAATTTTAAAAAATGATAAAAATGTAGGCCGTAAAATTCCGAAACCTCTTTCCATAGTTTTGGTGGTAAAAAGTGACAGTGAATTCTGATCACAACGAAGCGCCCCAGAAGACGTATAATTTATTATAAATAAAACACGCTAAATCGGTCCGTGGAATAAAAATCTCGAAATTGACCAACATTATATAAAAATATTTTTATTGTAATTATTATCATCATGTGTGATTCGAGGAAGCAGCTGGAACTACATGAAGTATCTGTTCGGCGCCACTAAATACCTCTAAATACAAAACATATTTTTTATCAGAGCATAAAACATATTTATTTCATCAGACAATAATAGGTATATGTGTAACATGAATTGTGCACAACATTTTGCATAATCAAAACATACCAAATAATTTAATAGTATAAATTATATTAATATAGTAATTAGTATTTCACGACATCAATATTTCATATAATCTCTCTTACATTACTAATATATTTATTATTTGATAATTTATTGAGTAAAAACAAAACCTAATGAACCATTTTCTATAATTCTATAAATTATAATAAAAGTTAATTTTTAATGTGATAATATCCAACATGTTCATGATATTAAATTATGGGGATAGATTACGCACTGCTGATCTACATTGCTATTTATTATTATTCTTAGATATAGTGATTTTTTATTATAATATTATATTATATTGTCAATACATTGATCATAATATAATTGAATACATCGAGATAAAAATTTTTATTAACAAAGTTTTTACGTACTCTCACAATTTAAGACTTCTTTTTGTTCTTGAATTAAAGTTAAAAATATATAGAGGGTTAATTTGTTTAAAATTTTTTAAATTTAAATAATAGCTATTATCTTATTCCTATAGAATAATATAGTTGTTTATGTTTACAAAATTTTTTAATATATATTTTTTATTCTGGTAAATAAAATTGATGAATTTTGATGGTGAATGGATGGATGTATTATTATTGACTGCAAGAATATTCTGTGAATGATATTGTAGAGGGCTAATACTATTTGAAATTTATTAAATGTTTAATGCATACGAATTTGATTTTAGCAGTTACTGATTGTTGTATGACAAGGAATGCGAATTTCATTTTTTTTATATTTAACGACAAGGCAAAAGACAAATTAACCCACGGATTAGAATATAAAGGACTGAAAACAAAGTTGTTATCAGCACAAACAAACAATGCAAACATACGAGTTTAATCATAATGTCTATACGTTAACATTACGAATAATTGATAGCACTTCTTGATGTCATAACGTCAATAGATTAAAAAGATCGCATATATGCCGAACACATTTTGCAATCTAACCTAACCTAACCTAAGACAATGGTATATGGCTTCCGGTATTCTGAAGCTTCTATAAACGTATAATTTACAACACTAAAAAATTATTAATATAAAAATAGTAAGTAAATATATTTGAAACAGCGACATACCACCATCTTCGTTTTCTATCAATTTTATATAAATAAATAAATACAATTTTAGCATTGAGTACCATATTAAAAAAAAAAAAAAATGTTATAGTATATTGATTTTTACATATAATGTTATATGTATAAATTGAAAACAACATTTTTATCAGCCTACCCAAAAAGAAACGCTAAGGTAATTTATTTATTTATTTATATGCAACAATAACATAACTTTATATATTATTAATAAAATATTATAGTATACATTTATAATTAAATTGTAAACAAATAATAATTTAGAAGTTAACAATATTGTAACACTTCCAAAAAGCAGAGCTTGTGCTGGGAGAGCAAGTTCTTAAAAAGAAATATAAGTAGGAAAAAAGTACTCTAGTAATAAATGATAATTTAAAAATTAAAAATACATTATATAACCGTAAATAAAACTTAATAAGACTAAACACAAATAAAAATAATAGAATATGAATGGGGTACAAAATCTAATAACAAGCGATCAAAGAAAGAAGTTAAAAAAAAATTAAAATAATAATAATAATAAATAAATAAGTAAAGTAGATAAAAAAAGTGAAAGATATGAAAAATGTATTAACTAAAAATTAAATACAATCTAAATTAAATTTTTTTTCTTATTCTTAAATAATTTAAATTAATATTAAAAGAAACACATAAGTGTAAGCCAATATAAAATGTACTATTTTGACTAAAAACTTAGTACTATTTAGTAAGCATATATTAATATTTTTTTTTAAACCTAGTTTTATATTCATAATCAAAATTTGGTATTAAATGTTAATGTTTATATAATTCTATCAGAATAGAAAAATTATAAATAAATTTAAAGTTTTTTACATTTAGTTCCTCATATATTTTAATAATGCTAGTCTAAAAAGGTAAATTTAATAAGTATTTTATAATACAATTTATAGTAACATTTAGTCTGGATAAATGGATATTATAGGTTCCAAACTAAATTGATAAACCATAAGAATAAAAAGACTGTACTAGAGATAAATAAATAATTATTTTATAATAATTATTAAAAATATATCTAGTTTCTTTGAATATGTAGAAAAATTTACGTAAACTGTTATTTACAAAGTTAATATGCCTGTCCCATTTTAGCTTATAATCAAGAATTATTCCAAGATATTTAATTTTTAACACATTTTCAAAACGTATACATTTGGTCCTACAGGTTGAAATACAATTAGTGAAAATATTATTAGATTCATAATATAGATTATTAGATTAGATATTAAAATAGAAGTGTCATCGGCAAAGCTAAACAATTCATTATTAATATTTTTTTTTATTTGTAAAAGATCGTTAATAAAAATTATAAATAGTAGGGGGCTAACACAATACCTCGAGGAACTCTACATGATATTTCTAAAGTTTCACATATCATCAATTTTAACTCGTTAGGTTCGTCCACTTAAAAAATATTTCAATAGGTTATTTGCTCTATCTAATTTCTATACTAAAATATGATGATTTACACAGTCAAAAGCTTTATGAACATTTAGAAAAATATCTAATTCTTTATAGTTTTTACCAATATTTTTCCGTACAATGTTATCAACCTCAAATAACGCGTTATTTGTCGACATTCCGGTTCAGAATCAAATTGTTTATTAGAGAAAAAAGATTTAGTATTTAGGAAGTTTATCATTCTGGCCTTGTTACATTTTTCAAAAATGTTGGATAAAGTTAAAGATAGAGTAATTGGTCGATAATTTTCACATAATAATTTATCTCTCGAATCTTTAATAAAGGTAGTAAGACCATCACTTTTACTAAAAGTTCCATCAGAGTAGACGGTTTTATAACCATTTAATTTGAATTCAAAATCATTAATGAGCCATGATTAACAAAAAATAATAATACTTAAACAATATTTTACTGTACTTAATAATGCTATAAGATCATTTAAATGAGCTTGTATGCTACTAATATTTAATTGAAAAATAGAAAAATTATAATTTGAAATTAAAATGTAAGCTATAAAATCAATTAAGGGCAATTAATATTATTAAAATTTAGGTAATTATCAAAATTAAACATATTATTCATAATTTAAATTTAAATATTAATTTTACCGATATTTACATTCATACTAACTATAAGTTATCGATGTCTTGAGATGATTTAATTTTAATTATTTGGGATATTTCATCTTTTTCACGAGAATATCAGCATTTAATAGCCAGACGAATTTACATTGTTTATCTTTAGCAGCAGATCTTGTTTGAAAAAAAGTACTCGCTTTGATTTGATAAAACGTTCATTGATGAAAACCTTTTCTGCCAGCCAATTATTACAAATTTTATCAGATATTAATTTCATAGATTTTACATTTTTGATTAAATTTTTCCGCATATCAAATGTATATAATTTTTCCAGTATAATAATTTGTTTAGAACTAAAAAAATTAACTCTATAAGCTTCAATTACCTTCAACTCTGTATTAGTTTTTTTTCCAATTTTTTCAACAATCATAACACAATTCTCATTGGTTGTTTTAAGTATATCTATTATTTCCTACAGTAATTCCTAAATTGTTTTGTTTAATTTCTTCTATTTTAAATTTCAAAACCGCAACTTCCTCAAATAATCGCTTATTTTCTTTGATAATTTTTTCATTGACAATCTTAATATCTTTTAAATCAAATCAAATCTTTTAATCAAATAATGATTCGATCGTATAATATTATGCAATGTTTATATGCTATTTAATGAGAAACATATACTTTTCAATTAACTCAAACTGTTTTAGGATATATGTATCAATATATTCATTAAAAATTAATTTTACACACTTACTTAAAACGTAATTCCCTATAAAATACAAGAAAATAAGTATTTTCAAATTATATTAGTAGAGAACAATTGTTTAGACAACAAAATGTTGTCTACTTGGTACATTTTTAGAATTTCCCAAAAGTTTTTCCATAATAAGCGAAAAATTGGCAATTTTTTGTGCACTTTTAATTATATATTTTTTTTTGCGATTTCTTATTAAGTTTTAATAGTAAGAACTTTTAATAGTAGAAAAAATTTTTTGAGTACTAACATAGGTTATTTACAAGCGTGGTAAATTTTGAAATGGATAATGAGTATAATATATTGCAATATATTTAGATACGCTCAGAATCGTATTTTCTAATGCAATATCATTGCATTCAAATCTTAATGAACCACTAATTTCTTCTAGGACCGAAGGGAGGAAGGAGGAACATTCACAATTTAAATATTTTTAGTAGAATTGAATATTATAGATCTATTTTTTCTCTTTTGATGTATGAAAACATTTTTTCGGGTAGAAATAATGGTCCGATTACCACAAGTAGGGTATGCTTTCGGTAGCAAATCGTGTCTAGTTGATACTTTATTTAGCTCATTTTTCGAATTTCTCAAAAGTTTTCTTGGGAGGGGAAAAACTACCAAAAAATGGCGGAAAATCGCCAAAGTCACGATATCTATTATTTAAAATTTTTAAATTTCGTGATAACTAATTAAGTTTTGATCGTAGGGATTTGAACATTTTTTTGAGTATTAACATAGGTTATTTACAATCGTCGTAAAATTTTGGAATGAATTATTAGTATAGGGTATTGTAATATATTGAGTTTCGCTCAGAATCGTATTTTCTAATGCAATATTATTGCATTCAAATCTTAATTATAATAAACCACTAATTTCTCCGAGGACCGAAGAGACGAAGGAGTAACGCCTAACATTAACATTTCCGCTTTTTTATTTTATATTTATAAAACTAATTGTGTATTACGGACTATAATTTTATTATGAATTTTTATACATAGAATTCGTATACATTTATGAAAAGTTTCATTTTTATACAAAATGATATTTAAAATTTACCAAAATTATAATTTATATTTTTATAGTTATTTGGTATTAATAAGCAGTTAATAAACAGTTATTAAACTAATATCATAGTGCGTTTTTTATTCTTCATAACATTAATATTTTTAAAATCACCTATACTAAAATATATTTAAAATGTATAGGAGCAAATAGTCAACATCATTTACAAGCAATAAAATTGGCGCAAAAAATATGTTTTGATATTTATCATTCTTCGAGCCTTCAGCTTAAAACTGTTTTACAAGTAGCGGTTCAGCAGCTGGCCGTCGCGGTTATAAAACCGCTGCCACTACCGCTGTTTATTTTCACATATAAGCGGTCAAAGAGTTATAAATATCAAAATATATTTTTCGTGCCAATTTAATGTTTATACGTTTCCCGCGTAAAATTCCCACCTGTTCATACAAAAGGATAGCTTAGTCTTGTTTTTCTATCATTTAATTATGTTGCTCATAATAAACTCGTTGAATGACATTAAAGCTGCATGTATCTTTATGCATTATATAAAAAATTATTGGATAATTCCATTAAATACAAATAAGTTTCTAGATCAATTTAATGTAAATTTTTCTATTTTGCATGCATAACCAGATAAAATTTTCAATAACTACCGTATGAACATTTCATTTTTTGATCAAAGACGACAATAATTAATTTGTTAAAATTTGGTAAAATGTTACGCTACGAGGATGTTTAAAAAACTGATCGCTCGCAAGAGAACCGCTGTGTGTAAATATATCAATTTAAAATACACTGTATAAGACTTTCCTACTGAACAATAGATTATTTTTAGAGCGCGCTACATCTTAGTTAAAATGATAGTATTCTTTTTTGATGACAGTAAAATTAATACATTGATATTAATAATTTTATTTTATTCTATACCTACCATGAATTAAAAAACTATCTTAATCTAAAATTTATATTAATATTGTCTATATCATTCCTATTTTTAGTTATTAATTTGATAAGTTGAATCGTAGTATATCTTATCTTTGTCTAAACTTTTATCATTTAAATATTATATTTCATGATAATACATACATAACCTACCACCTACCATTTCAATAAACCACTGTCCACTAAAAGCATAGGCATCTAAATATATAGTCAACACGTTCTGTACATGCATGAGGTTAATTTTTTGGGGTAGAAGAGTTATTACAAAAATATACATTTTACCTTATCCTATTTTCGGTATTTTTTAGATTCTGAGTGGAGCAAAGACAACGACGTTTTTTTTTTTTTTATGTATGAAAACATTTTTTCGGGTAGAAATAATGGTCCGATTATCACTCATAGTATATGCTTCGCTTGAAAATGTTGTCTACTTGGTACTTTATTAAGCTCATTTTTCGAAATTCCCAAAAGTTTTTCCTTGAAAAGCGGAAAATCGGCAATTTTTATACGTTATTTTTCTGATGTATGAAAATATTTTTACGGGCAGAAATAATGGTCCGATTATCACAAATAGGGTACCCTCTCTAAAGCGAATTAAATCTAGTTGGTACTATATTCAGCTCAGTTTTCGAATTCCCCAAAAGTTTTTCCTTGAAAAGCGGAAAATCGTCAATTTTTATAGGCTTTTATTATTTTTTTTTCTGATGTGTGAAAACTTTTTTTCAGGTAGAAATAATTATCACAGTGGTGTACCCATTTTATACCGAATTTCATTTAACTGGTACTTTATTTAAATCATTTTTTAAATTTCCCAAAAGTTTTTCCTTAAAAAAAAAAATAACTCCTTGAATATTGATCATAGAGATTTGAAATTTATTTTGCATATATACATGTGTAATTTACATTCGTGGTAAATTTTGTAATAGATTTTTAGTATAATATATTGCAAAATATTGAGATACGCTCAGAATCGTATTTTCTAATGCAATATCATTGCAATCAAATCTTAATAATTATAATAAACAACTAATTTCTTCGAGGACCGAAGGGATGAAGAAGGAACGTCTACAATCGGCCTTTATCATTTTTTTTTTTTTAATATTATAATAAGAATTTTTTATTTATTTCAAAAAAATATTAAAATTGCATTTAAATAAAAGTTTGATAACATTAAATAATTTATTTAGTCTAAGGTCAGATATATAATTTGTAATTAAATAATTTAAAGAAATGAAACAACAACTACATACTGTCACAATTGAACATAAACCCTGCACAATTACTAGCCGTCTCATTTTCTAAAAAAAGTTTTTTGCTATACTATAATTAATAAATTAAACAAATATATGATATTTATAATAATTTGAATATATTATATTTTATGATTTCTATGCTGATGTAAGAACAAGTTCATTCTGCAACAGTACTGTTCGTCTAGTGAACGTCCGTCGATAGATTTGTCTAATGGAATCCTGAGGATAGAGCGGGCTAAACTATCTCCACACTAGAAAATCTAAAGTACTCTACTTAGTTCGTTTAATGTTAATTACGTTAACAACACGAGCCTATGATATGATGTGTACATGGTTATGTTACAAATAAGTTTAAATATAGGTTATTTATTTTTAAGAATTAACGTTGATCGGCTATTTTACAATATCACATAACGTATTATTATATATTTGACAATATTGATGATTAAACACTTCACTAACTTAATTGTAGCCTACACCAACCATGTATTTAATATTCATATATCCAATGAAAAACATTATCGCAATTACTTTTGTAATACGTGTTTAGACTCAATAAGAATAACCACATACTATATTATTGTCTATTTTGAAATAACCATAAAAATTGTATTAATGTACTATTGACGACAGACAGATGGTCGATACAAGTATTAAACGAAGATTTCAAAATTTATGATTAAAACCTAAAAAAATCATTATCATTACATTGGTACATAAAAATATTTGAAATTACATACCATTAAATGATTCTTTTACTATTCCTAAATACGTAAATGAAAAAATAAAAACATTAAATTGAGTATTTTATGAGGAAATGTAATAATTTAATAGTTTATTTATTCATTTATAAGATAAATGTATAAATACATTTAAATGTATTTAAATGACACAGGTAATTTAAATATAAAATATAACGAATATAACTACGACACCTATGAGAATCACCGCGACACCGTTACCGATCAGCCGGTGAAGAAATACACTTGCCAGTCTCCTTGGTCCGTATATTGTATAATCAATTAACGGAACACTTCGTAGTCCACTGCCGTAACAAAAGGCCTACGATCCTGCAACGACAAGAGTCGTTAATTCGTCTCACCGACACCATCTCACGTAAGCTTTGCCTGTCTTACGTTCACCGTCCCACAGACTACGGTACTGATGGACGACGCAGACTTATCAGTGCAAACGCCGTACCCACCTTCAAGCGCTTCATGTCTCTAAACGATCATCTTGGTAACACTCTACCGAACCACAGCTTGTCTAAGCCGCAAAGTGTAGCTGTTCCTCTGCCAACCTTTAAACTTATAAATGAATTTCCCATATTATACTTCTTACCTGTGCCTCTTTAGGCCTAGCTCAACCCGCGCCGTTTTCTTCTATAAGTCTTCCACGTGGACCAGGTTAACAATAACCTCCCATACATATATGCATACTTTTCAGTATAAACGCATAATAAAGACTCGTGAATAGAATTAATTCTCATAGAATTGCTATTTACTAGATATAGGTACTTAACATAAGCACACCGCATCAGGGGCATGTAGATGAATTTCGTGAAAAATATGTAAATTCGTGTAGACATTTAATGTATGTAATATATTTCTTGCCGTACAGTGGTAGGGGAAAAGATTCCTTCACGGATCATTTTTTAACAACAAATCCTGTCAGTGCTCCAGTATTGTTATTTATCGCGATGCGTTAAAATATATAATAATAACATAACAATATAAAATATTATCTTACTTTTACATTCTTCTCTATCCGTAGCAGATTTGACCTATAAATAAAAATTTAAATAAATTTAAATATTATCAAATCTCATATAATATAATAAAATTTAATATATATTTTGCATATGACAAATTTAAAAAAAATATAATTAAAAACAAAAAAATGTCAATATATTTACCATAAAAAAAAAATTATTTGTTACAATATATACATATAATGTTAATACAATAAAACCATTTTTAGAGAAAATCATGTTCAGTGTAATTTAATAAGAAGTGTATGACAACTACTACCTTTACTGATTAAGATCTATACTAAATAAGCAATGATATACTCGTTTGATACCTACTTTTAAACAACTAAATTGTTAATTTTTTTGTTATAATTACTTATTTGATTCAATCGCTTAATTTAATTATTTTTTGAAGTCTTACAAATTGTTCTAAACATATGTATTTGAACACTTGATCAATTAAATAAATCGATTAAATGAGTTCTAGGTGAGACATTTGCACTAAGAATTACAACATTATAGTAACGTTTCACTTAATATTTCATCGCGAAAATTTTACAAAACTATTGCTACTAAATATTTTGATAAAATACCATATTTAAAAACATTATTTTGTTATAAATTCGAACAATATGAAATTGTCGTAAAATTCCAAGATATTAAAAATTATAAACTTTTAAAATATCAACTATCATTAGTTGAGTATTATGAAAAACTTTATAACGATAAAAAAGATAAAAAAAAACCACATATATTTCTCGTACAGGTTTATAAAATTGACAGGTCAATTTTATGTTTGGTTATATGAACAATCAGAAATTGTCCTAAATTTCCAAGATATTAAAATGTTATTAACTTTTAAAATACCAATTATTATTAGTTGAGTGTTATGAAAAAATTTATAATGATAAAAAAGAATTTCATCCAAAATTGTTATCAATTCACTAGTGTTTATTTGACCATGTACATATACCTTAGTGTGTAGTATTCGCCTAAAACAAAACATATTTTGTATTTAGAATTTTTCATCGTAGGTACTATGTTCTTCTGTAAAATTAATAAGAGCATAAGTTTTGAACATTTCATAGTTTACAAAATCATAACTACCCACGTAGGTATAAAAAACATGTGTATTTTTAGTACAAATAACAAGTTTTCCAATATCTACGTGTCGTTGTTGTTAATGATGAACTACGTTATATATCCTTACAATTTATTTTCATAAAAATTTTCGATATTATTTCAAAACAGATCAATTAAATTTATAATTAATACAATTTTAGAAAATAGTTTATTAGTTTTTCGTTTATACGCTATAAATTATTAAATCAAAAATATATTAATGACTTAAAATAGAAATTTTGACTAATTCTCCTCGTAAAATTCTACATTATAATGGTTACATATATTATTAACCATTATATATAGTGGTTAATTATTTGGTATGTTTCGATTATGCAAAATGATGTGCACAATTTATGTAAGAAACATATCTGATTCTCACCGATTAAATCAGAAAAAATTGTATAATAATCAATACGGAGTATTGTAATGACAAGAAAGAATAGACGAATGTCAATTTTATATTTAGTTTATTAAACATTCTGAAATCGTCTCGAAATGCAAGATATTAATAAATTTAAATATTAAAAATCATAAATGGTGTATAATAAAAGATGTATAACAATATTAACAATTTTCATAACATAGTTTTTACAATTCACACGTGTACAAATTACCGTGTGCATAGACATAAGTGTGTAGTATTAGCCTGATACAAAGTATATATTCTGTTTAGAATTATTCATTATGGGTACTAGGTTTTTCTATAAAATTAATAAGAGCAAACGTTCTAAACTTTTCATAGTTTTCGCAATCATAATCAGACACGTAAGTACAAAAAAAAACCACATGTATTTCTCGTACAAATAATAAATTTTCCAATATCTACATGTTGTTTTTAATGAAGGAACTACGTAATATACTTTTTTAATTCATTTTCATGAAAATGTTCGATATTATCACATCAATTAATTATATAATTAATAATATAAAGGAAAATAGTTTATTAATATTTTGTTTATACGCTATAAACTATCAAATCATAAATATGGTAATGATCCAAATAGAAATTATGACTTGTCGTAAAAATCTATATTATTATGATTTATAATTTTAAATTATTTGGTATGTTTCGATTATGCAAAATAATGTGCACAATTCATGTGATTAACATACTAATTTTTTTTTTTTATGTATGAAAACACTTTTACGGGTAGAAATAATGGTTCGATTACCCCAAGTAGGGTATGCTTTTGGAAGATAATTAATAAAGGATCTCTAAATAATAAAATAAAATTAATACAATATACATTACCATATATAAACACAAAATGTTTTAATATTTTCTACATAAAAAAATTTATTATATTTGATGGCATATACTCAGTGCGTAATATCAAGGAGGCCGGGAATTAACGAGTTAGAAAGTTAAAGTTAAGGATCGTTTAACTTAGTTATAAAATAAATTACTTTTTTTAACTTTCAAATTTAAACTGAACTTAGACAAAGGTCAATTTTATGTTTGATTATATGAACAATCTGAAATTGTCTTAAAATTTCAAGATATTAAAAAATTATAAACTTTTAAAATACCCTTGGGAGGCGAAAAACTTCCAAAAAGTGGTGTAAAATCGGCTAAATAATGTATTCATTATTTTAATTTTTTTAATTTCGTAATAACTAAGTGAGTTTTAATTGTAGGGACTTGAAAAAAAATTTTTAGTACTCATATAGGCAATATTTAAACGTATTAAAATTTTAGAACGGATTGCTTAATTTTTTGGCCAAGTTTAGAGCTTTGAATTTTTTTACATAAATGTTTAATATGTCCTTTAATTTTCGGTTTATTGATTAGAAAATTTTATCGAAGTTTAATCATATATTACTTAATCTTTTTCCAAAATATTTTGAAAATCGTGGCTGACAATTTTTTTATATGCTTTTAAATTTAAAATTTCCAAAAATTGGCAAAATAACGGTTTCATTATTTAAATATATTATATTTCATGATAGTTAATTTTTAAGAATATTATTTCAAATATAACTGGTTTGCAAGTGTACTGTAGTCTTTGTATGGGTAATGTGTTACAATGAGCGCATCAATATCAACTATGGTAAAGCCATAGAGTAAAATGTTATTATGATACATTAATCCAGGGGTCACCAATTAATATTTTCCGCGGGCCACATTAAGAATTCGGAAAATTCTCGCGGGCCATAAAAATTCAAAGTACATAATATTTATTATAATATGCCGGTTGGTCAAAAATACTTTATTTATAAAAAAATATATATACACTTATTAATTTGATGTGTAACTAAAACTAATGAAAATATAATTAAATTTAATAAATATATGAAACAATTATTAATTAATATTTCGCAGCGGACACCACCGTCTCACCGATAACTGACGTGACTTAACGAGTTGTCGACTTGTCGTAATGAAATTTCAAATAAATAATAAAACAGATAAGATAAGATATGCTTCACAGCTAGTATAACATTTGTTACAGCCAAAAAAACCTAATAATGCAGTAATAATGTACAAAGATAAGAAATTCCCTACAACATTTATTAATACAACAGTGGCGCATTGATAATAAGTACGTATTAAATTATTGGATTTTTCTCTCAGTCTGCGGGCCGATTAAAATGCATTTGTGGGCCGGATTAATGATTAATCTTTTCAACAGACATTTGATTATTTTAACTAAGACAACACCAGAGACTGATGGTGAAGACAACAATAACTTACTATTGCTATATTTTTATTTTTACAGGTATATAAGTGAGTTATTTTTTTTTTTTTTTTGTAGTTAAAACTACAATGTTTATGCGTTTAACGACACAGTGCCTTATATAATTTGAAATGTTTCTTTGTAGGATATGAAATCATTCATTATGCTTTTATTAAATATTTTAATAATTTTCCTGATCATTTTGTTGTGTAGTAAAAATTGCAAATCCAATGTTTTGCTTTAATGTGAAATAGATCAGTACAAAATTGTGAGTAACTACTCGTATATATATATATATATATAGTATCACATAATAGCCCTCTCTACCGGCGGGTTTAAATTTGCAAATATTTCACCGGGATCGTGATTCGATCTCGTGCCCCTAACGCTACCTACCTGTGATGCCAGGTTAGAAAAAAGGCAATAAAATCTCATCAATAAATTTTGTACAAATACAATATTGTCGTCTGCCATTTTATAGGTCCGAAGGTAAAATGTAATTGTCATTGTGAACTTATTAAAAATTAAAATTTCTCACTCGATGAGTTTTTTTTTTGACAGACTGTAACAATCGTGATAGATGTGAAATTGTTTTACCGTGCTCTATATCACAACAACCACGGGGGGGGGGGGGTTCACCATATAGACATTTTGCAAATTTTATTGTACCGGGATCGTGATTCGATCTCTTACTCCTTTTATAAATATGGTAAAAACTTACCTACATCCTGTGGTACCTATCTACATGCCTACCTAACTAACGTTAGAGTGACGCCTACACCCACTGGGCTACCGTGGACCGTTGGAGATAAGAGCCATTTTACATATATTTAAACCCGTTCAACTACAGCAAAACGTACCATACGATTTCAAAAATTCCATAAATAATACACGTATGGATTAAAAATGACGACTGTACGTACTTTTCAACGTTTAAAACGGCCAGTCATACTACAAAGGTGCTTTGTGCCTTTCAGTCGCCGCACACACGTACGTAATACGCGACTACGATGCGAAAACGCAAAATAAGTTATCGATGTGTTTAAAAATACACCGGGGTACGGTTAAAAGTTGTTCGCGAGACCGTAAAAAACACGAAAAATCGTTTTAAAACATTTAAAAACGTTAAAACGATCGTTTAAACGTTATCGCGCCGGGAGGAAAAAGATCCGTTAGAGAGAGACGGCCGACGGCGCCGCTCCGAAAACGATAATGCTATCCCTTTCCGACACCCGTATCGGCCGGCGCGCGGGAAATTCTCGATAAGCGATAACCGTTATTGTCTCTACGGCAAAAAGCCACGGAGGCTAACCGAGATTAGAAAAATTCCGAGTTTGTGCCATGATGCGGGAAACTTTAGCCGTTTCCATAAGAAAAACCGTAAGTCAAAAATTCCGAAATCTTTTTCAATAGTTCCGGGACGGAAAAGTGACCGCGAACTCTGGTCACGACGAAGCCGTCCGGAAAACGGGGGAATATTTATAATTTAAAAACGCCAAAACTGCCCCTGGAAGAAACGACGGGAAATCGACCAACATTATATTAGTTGTATAATTATTTTACAATTTCATACGTTATAACTTGTAAACATATTTTCCATTTAATATTATAATTTATATGCATATCTTTATGTATATAATATATCATTCATTTCTTGAACATAAATTAAAATTATACTATTTTTTACTTAACATCATACAGACATGTAAGTAAATTAAAACTTTATTCCTACTGGTGTTATATTAATTATTATTATTTATTAATGTTTTAAGAATTATATAATTTGTTTTATTATATTTTAAGACTATTGCTAACCTAACTCATATATTAAGAAACATAGAGAACCTATAATATTTTGTAATTTTAAGTTGTTCATATTTTAATATTGTTTCATTTATTAAAATTATGGCATTTGACTATCTACTATAAATATAATTGATTTAATGTAAATTTAAACTTGAAACTTAGTTTATTTAATAGTAAGAATTTAACAATGTAATTTAATTACAACTATAAGAAAAATTAAATTAAATTTCTATTATTTCTAATTAATATTTATTTTATTATTTCGAATTAATCACAAATAACCGCGAACAGAACTTTATAAGTTCCTCGTACAATTACAGTCACACAAGCAATATCATTTTAAAAAATCACTTCAATTTTCCTTTCAAAAAAGGTAATTCCTAGTATTTCTTTTATCACATTGTATTCTTTGTACTGCGATAACAATTATTTCATAACTTGTACCATTAATTATAGAATAAACAGATAGCCCACGTAATGTTAATATTTGGCTACTACTTCTGGGATGCGACCACTATGGAGCGCTAGTGTAGAAAGGATGCAGAGCGGTACCTTTGCCATAGGTAGATGGGTTATATGGGGGGTATTGGGATGCAAAGTAGTGGTACCCCCGTCATAGTATGATGAAACGTGTGAGGAGTAACTTATGATGACGTTTCTAATAATAGAATATTTGTACTATTAATTTTGGGAATTCAATATTGGTTAATAAATTGTTATGTTATCAATATATCGATTGTATTATAATGTATATTTATATCGTAAATTGAAATAAAACAAGTTACTCCATGGTATGAAAACTATAACACATTAATGCATTATTCACTATTATTTTATTATCTAATACGACCTAACTATGCGTTTATCTTTAAATAATCAGCTTTGTCTCAAATAAAATAAATCGGAACGTATCGACGGCGGCGTTTATCGATGAGCCATCGCGATCGCCAACGCCTCGCTCTCGATTTTATGTATGTATGTATATGAGTAAAAATAGGAGATGTTAAATTGTTGAATTTATTTACCTTTGCAGGAAATACAAGTTCATTTTTCATGGAACAGGAAAAACTTTATAATAGGTACATTTGTCAAGAACATTTTCCACCAGAGAGCTTCACAAATTTCTTAAATAAAAATCAATTAATATACACTACTATCCCCTAAAAATATAAATCTAATGAACCATCTACGTCATTAGGTTTTGATCAAAATGATAAATCTGAACAAGAATATATTTCAATATCCACTCCAACTAAAACATATTCAAGGACAAAATCAGATACAGAAGAATTAGTTTCTCTAGTCCCTCTTCTTTAATTTTGACTCCTCAAAAAAATAAAATAAGTAATATAATACAAATGCCAAGTTCATATTTAAAAAATAAATGTGATTCAATTCAATTAGACACACCTAGAAAATTAAATTTAAAACAAAAATTAAAACGAAAAAACAAAATAATTCATAATAAAATTACTCCCATTACAAAATTAAAAAAAAGAGATAATAGTTTTAATTTGCATAATAATTTAAAAAATTTAGTAAATACTCATAATTTTGCATCAGTAAATTCTAAAGCAATGGTGACAATGCAACTAAAAGATAAGCGTCATTCATGGACATTAAACGAAAAAAATTTAGCTTTAAATTTATATTATAAATCTCCAACGGCATATAAATTTTTACGTTCACAGAAAGTTAATTTACCAGGACCATCAACTATTCGTCGTTGGATTGGTCAATCCAAATTCTTACCAGGTTTTATCCTGGTAAGGATAAAATCTTCAAAAATCTTCAAAAAAAATTTGAGTCATCCGAATATAAAGAAAAAGCGTGCACTGTTTGTTTTGATGAAATGTATATAAAAGAGTTTTTAAAATATTTCAAAGAATTTGATTTCATTGCAGGTTTTGAAGACTTAGGTCATTATGGAAGGTCTAATAAAAGTGATCAAGGCACAAATAATCAAAGTACTTTAAAATCATTAAATATTTCTGAAGATAAGCCATTCTTTTTCATTAACAATAACAAAATATTTTCTTTATTTGACGTTCCACATTTACTTAAAAGTATTAGAAATAATTTAATTGAAGCCTGTTTTATAAAAGACAACATTAAAATTTCATAATTCTATAATCAATGCTTGTACCAATAATTTTATCTGTATCATGTATATTCACTATTGTTGTAAAGTAAAACTCACAGAAACCGAATTACTACGGTTAAGAACCACTTAACAGAAGAACAACTTATTAATATTAAGTTAGAACTTATACAAAAATATGAGTATAGTTACATATTCAATTCAATAAGCATCATAATGATATAAGCATCATGATGCATATAATGTTTAAATAAAATTAGTGGAACGTCAAGGATTTAGGATGTTCCTCCATGGTTTCTTCGAAGAAATTATTGGTTTATTATAATTATTAAAAGTTAAATGCAATTATATTGCATTGGACAAACAATTTTGAGCAATTCTCAATATGTTAATATATATTATCTGATTCCAAAATATCACCACAAGTTTAAATTACACATGAATATATTCAAAATAAATTTCATACTTTTCATAGTATACACAATCATATTATGCCACGTTTGTATTAAATACATGTCTATTTCTATTTTCTAGTGCAAATAACAAATATTACATAAAAATTACATGTTGTTGTTTCTAATGAAGAAACTACGTTGTATACTCTTATAATTTATTTTCATAAAAATGTTCGATATGATAGCATGAACACATCAAATATTTCAATAATACATAAAATTATAAAAATTAGTTTATTAGTTTATTGTTAATATGCAAAAAATTATGGAATAATAAATAAATTTATGATTTATGCAATTGCATTAGCTTTATGCAATGTTTCGATTATGCAAAATTATGTGAACAATTCATGAAATAAACATATCTTATTCTCTACTATAAAATAGA